>JAABOM020000110.1:3858767-3886507 GCA_011800125.2 Solanum clarkiae | reverse complement strand
TGCATTGACTAACTGCTACTTCACAATTGAAAGAAGCGCAGACAGTTTAAAGAGTCATTTTGCTTTACTCCATCATATCTCAAAGCCAAAAAATAATAAATCTTTGGCTCCATCCGAGATTGATGGAAAATGGGTTTACAGCAAAATAGGGAGAAATAATACAGACTGTCGAGGCTGAATTGTGGACTTTAGCGTTTGCTTCCACGTCGGTGTATTTAGGCAAGGTCAACGGAAAAAATAATTTTCTAGTCTTTAATTTAAAGAATAATATATATTTTTTTTATTTTGACATGAAAAAAATTAAAAATATATTTTTTTAATTAAAGTATACATATGGTTAAGAGACATCATTTTCTCAAAAGAAAACAACAAAGATAATTATTTAATCGTACAAGCTTTTTGACATTTAAATTAAATGGGTTGTTAAATTAATGTGAAAACTAAAAAGCTTGAGATTGTTGAAAACAAATTAATTGCTTCTTTTTTACTAGCTTTTTTAGATGGAGAATTAATTAGTCAAATTGTGCGACTTATAATAGTAGTGCTTTTAGAAAGAATATTGGTGATCAAATATGCTAGGAGTTAGGACTATATTAGTTTAAAGATATTTTTAATAAGGTTCACCTCGTTAAAAGATTTTATATGTAGCTTTTTAGTTTATTTTAGATATTAATGTGAAGCATCATTTGCAAACTCAACAATTTCTCATTCAAATTAAGTTCCATATGGTGTGGATTTCGTGGATCAATTTTCAAGATCCTTTCCTCCCGCTCAGGAGCTTTCGTTTTTGTTCTCTTGGCGACTCAAACTCACAATCTTAACATCGAAAGTAAGGGATGCTTACCACTCTTTCTTGTCATCCAGAGTATTTTATAGAAATACAACTAACTTCTTTTTGTATATTTATGTGTGTATCTCTAACCTCGTAAACTGATCTCCTACGATCGATCATACGTCTTTATCATACTAGACCTTTGATATCTGTTATTGAATTTTATTAACCCAAAAATATTCTTTTTTCGTTTTGAATCAAATCTACATAATTTTTTCCCAAAAAGCCTTACACCATCAAACATCTTACTTATATGTAGCTTTCTATCTTTTTATAAACTCATCCAACAGAGTATTTTGCTTCTGCTTTATTAAGTATGACAAAAAATAGCTCCAAGTATAACTATTTCCTCTATTGCTGCTTCTTGATTTAAATGTCCTAAACCATTTCATAGCGCAAAATTTATTATTGACAAATTAATTATCTGATTATGTTATTTCCCAATGATAGCCTTTTTATTCTCATTCGTCCATTAATAATTAGTTGCAGTAAATTTCAAAACTAACGCCCCAATAAGCAAGAAAATTGTCATTCTAACTGCTATCAAAACACGTGAAGTGGGGCATGGTTCAAATCACTCGTTTTATAAAGGTTTGACTTTGATTATTTTTGATAATGATTTTGGGCAAATAAGTCATAATTTATGTAATTAGACTTTAGGTTAGCCAACTTAAAGGAGTCTTACTTTGTGTACAAATACAACACATTTATTGAAGATTGGGTTGGGCTTCATACATCTGGATTTGTCTTCCATTCATGGGTTGGGTTGGTCTTGCATTTCTCTTGCATGTTGGATCCAGAGGAGCTCTCAATTCTTCTACTTGCTCTCTTGATATTGATCGCACCTACAATATTCACAATGTCTTTTTAAATTTATTTTCATACTCAAACTACGAGATACAAATTAAAACAGAGGGAGTAGTAGCTAGGTATGGGCCCCAAGGCCAAGCTCAAGTGGCAAATAGTGGAGGATTTGTGGCTGAGGTCACAGGTTCAAGTCAGCGAAGCCTGATATTTAAGTGGAGAAGGGTAGAGGGGCGGGTCCATTATCCACCGAGTTTAGAAGACTGTGATTGGTCCAAAGAGGAGACCACAGACAGATTAATTGATTTCTTTCTACCTATCCACGGATGAACAGAGTTAACCGCTACATGTGTTGGTCCAATGAAACTTATGGTAATGAAATTAAGCTCTTCAAGCTTATTCTTAATTGAATAAAATGAAAGAAAGAAAAAATGTGGTAAATCAAATGCTAATAATTAGGAAATTTCACACTCCTTCAATGTCGGTTTCTATGACAACATTTCTTTTCAAGACTATTCCTAAATGAATCACAACTTTTAATATTTGGAAAGAATTTAATATTGAACTTCACATTTTATTCTTGATGAAGCTTTTGTATAGCTACAAAAGTATCATAAGAACACAAATTTTAAATATTTTTTTATTTTTCTTTCTTAAATTTCATGTCCAATCAAACTCTGACATTTAAATTTGAACCAAAAATAGGGTCTATTTGGTCATGAAGTGTTTTGAGAAGCATGAAGTCTCGGGTTCAATTGTTCAAGTTTCAGTGAAGATAAAAAACACTAAAGGATTTCGTTTCACTTATTCATTGATTGGCGGAGTTACATAATGCATGCCCTAATCGAAGATAATGGTACCCATGAAATTAATCTAAGATACACTCATTTAACATTCATATAAACCAACAAATTAAGCTGAAATAGAAGAAGAAAATAAAGGAGAAAAATTTTGTTACCTTGCCTAGGATGTACCAAGTGACAACCTCAGAGCATGGTGGAGTTGTTAAAGAACCAGTATAAGTGTAATATCTGTGAGAATGCTTTCTTATTTCATGTGTATCAATTGTTCCAAGCTGCACTTGTGTTGCTTTTTGTGTTGCAACATCCCTTGCTAGCTCATTCAGTTTGTTTTGAAGCTACAATGTTATTATAAGAAATAAGTTATACAATACGATGAGGATTTAGATGACCTCCTCTTGTGCACTAGATGAATGTTTGTAATACAAATGCATGATCTAAAATAAAATTATTGGATTCAGATGAATCGGTAACGTCTTGTCATTAATAAAATTTCAAGTACCACAAAAAATTATGATGGAACCGAACATATTATTAGTCGTTCTTAATTAGAAATCTCGAAGTCCGAGCTTTAAAACTATGAGGATAGTGTGACTTAGTACCTTGGTCATTAGGGGATCAGGGTGGCCCAGATGAAAGAGGATTGATAAAACTGCTATAGTATTGTCTTCAGCAAAATGAACTAGATGAAGCTCTGCTGCATATCTGAAAAAATAAATAATTTAACATGTTATTGTTAAGATAAACTCTCCAGACCTTACTTGTGAAATTGCACTGTTGTTCTGGTTTCATATAAAAAATTGAATCCCGTTGACATAACAGACGATGCTAACTTGGTAGTAAATAATCAGGTTGAAAAATTACGTTTGAATTTAATTTTAAGTGTGATATTCTAGTATTTGTAATTTATTACCTCTATGGCTCTATCTCAATTTATATAAAGACATTTTTCTTAGTTATTCTACTTTTTTCTTCAATATTTAGTAATATTGTAATCTCATTTATCTCTATAAAGATGTATGACTTAATTTAGAGACGACAAATCTTTTTTTCTTTCTTAAAGACAGTGTCTAGTCAAACTAAATTAGACAAAAGAAGTATAGGTTAGTCCTTTTTTAATTTAATTTTTAACAATGCAATAGATTTTAAAAGAAAGAGAAAACATACTGAATGCCATCAATTGTGTGTTCAGAAGGAGAATGCCAATGCATTTGCTTAAAGCTGTAAGTTTTACCATCCACAATTAAACTTCCTGCATTATCACCATATTTTATCTGCAAATATTGGTAATTAATAATAACAAATTAATAATCATGGAACATATTTTAATTTTTGTCATATATAATCTTCAATTAATTAAAATATGCATTTTTTGTCTCTTTATTCAGAAAATATATTGTATTTGGGGGATAAAAAGATTAAGAGAACTAACCCCAACATTAAATCCATTATCAACCAAAGTAGCAACTTCAGAATGATTATATTGCATAATCAAGGGCTTTAATTTCTTGTTAACAGCACAATTATGAGTGATTATGTTAATTGGGGACTGTGATTTGCCATTTGAGCAGGCCGAGTATGTTGGGCTCAACCTTCCCCAACTATTTGGGCCTACTGGGCCTGTGTAACCAAATTTGACTCCCAAAGCATCACCTAAACCAAAAAAGTTTTAAGTTAGAACATATAACACAAATCCTATTGGCTTAGGGCCTAATTACATGCCTTCACCTTAGTTTTCGAAATTATCTTACCTATGCATTTACTTTGCCAGATACATGTATTTACTACAATCAGATATAAGTATTTCGAATATATATGAGTCAAATTAGGTGTGCAATTTGTTTCATATACACTGTATCCAAGCGTGATTCGGATGTATTATCCCTCGCTTGCCTCTCTCCTTTTTCTCTATCTCATCTCCTTTCCTATGTATCTATTTTTACTATATCTAATATCTAATATCTTTGATATTTCTATCTGATTTGATATCTGAAGAGTGGTGTATCTGACTTGAAATGTGATTCCCAGTCTCCATTACCCCCGAAAATCTTTTTTCATATGAAATTATTAATTAGTGATACAATATATGATTGTTTCAAACAATAAAGTGAAATACTATTTATGTTAAGAATGTTTGCGTGATTAGATAATTTTTTTCTTTCTAGCAGCTTATGGATCTTTTGGAAAATGATCTAATTGTTTTCATGCAAACTAAAAACGTTAGACCACTATTTGAAATTTTAAGTAATTGCAATCGTTAGAGGAAACCCTAATATTTTGCTTGTAACATTTAGTAATATAGGAGCAAACATCATATTCAAATCTAATGTTTAGTCAAGGATAATTTCTTAAGATTTATATTTACATAATTTTTTAAAAAAGATACGTAAATATAAATCAGAGCGTAAAAAGAGAACATCTGCTTAAATGACTAACAAAAAAAAAGGTTATATAGTATTATTTTGTTTAGACTACCATATCAGTCAAATGATATCTACAACTATAAGTAAGCCTCTTTAAATTGTGTGATTTTTAATTTTAAAAGTAAGATAAAATTACCTGCTATAATAAGTAAAGATGATCTGATAATGTATATAATTGAATAAAAGAAACAATTTTTGATAATACATGTAACTTATATAAAAAGAAACAATTCCTAAGGTTTTATGTACAATTATGGGATTATAGTATAAAAATCGTAAAGTTACACAAACAATAACAACTTTAGACAACTAAAAAGCATGACCATGATGTTTTGTTCTTTTAAAAGCATATTCTCATCATAAATACGTCAAAGATTTTTCAATTATTAAAGCAAAGCTTCAAACTAGAATGGTTTTATTGTGTATTCTTTATCTTTTATTTGTTAATAATTTAATATTCGAAATTTAATAGCTTGAATAATTTTGATTTGCATTATATATGAACTGGGAGGTATTTTTTATTAAAGATTTTCAATTCATCTTAAGGTTCTAAACTCCATCGAGACGTCTAATTAAGAGCGGACAATTGAGGATTTAGGTTAAGTCATAGGATTTTAAATATGATAATTTGTACACATCAAATAGATTTCTTTAAGGCAGTTGCAAATTTTTGGCTTAATGAGTTTACTATGCTAAATAAGGTAAAAGCAAATTTCTTCTCAATCGATCTTCGATATTCGCATTGAAGTTCGACTAATCCAAATTCATGCATTTTAGGACTCATTTATGAGATGATGCTCCCTAACAATTTTTTTTCCATACTCCACTCGACCCCGAGACATCTGAAGAAGGACAAAGAGATGTCAATTCCCAACTATCCCATAACAACGCATATTGGTAGAATCTTGAGATTGGAATTTTAGAATTATGGTTCGATACTTAATACTTGTCGTACTTGTTAGTATTTATATAGAAAATTAGAAGTATATACTTGACAACACGAAAAATATTGAATTCAGTTGAAACCGCATAAAAGATAAGTAACTTACCATATGCAGTAGAAAATAGATTGAGTAGAAGAAGTACACATACATTGATCACCCAAACTGAAATTCCACCAACAGCAGCCATTGCTGTTCCAAATAAAAATCAATTTTCTTGAAAACCCAAAACAGAAGAATTTGAATGAAACAACAAATTAAAAAAGACTTACAGAGGATGTTTGAAGCAGAGACAACTCAATGTCTGAGAAATTATTTTATTTTATTTTGTTGGAATATTAGCTCAATTTGTGTCCTTTATTTATAAGCTTTTTGGACAACCTTTTACTATATCTGCAGTAGCCCATTATTTGCTTTTGCCTTTTTTGTTGGAGGATATGGTTCTTTTCTAATTTAACAAGTAAAAATTTATAATTGTTACTATAATTTAAGACAGACCACTTGACTGGGTTTTTTTGTTCTTAAAATAGTGATGATAGCTCATCATGGGTCATCTAGAAATAGTCGCGCTATATTTTTAAATATAGAGGTCAGGCTGCGTACATCCGACCCCCTTACCCCGCAATGGACGGGAGCTTTTGAGGCATTGGAGTAATGTTGTTGTTGTTTGTTGTTGTTAAAATAGTGATGATATATATAATTTAAATCTATTCAAATATATATTTAGAATTTTATAGCACGCATGTGGTATTTTCGATTAATAACTTAATTTGTTCAATTTAATTTTATAAGGAGATGAACACTTATTGCCTCGGTTACAAATTGTGGCCATCAAAAAGGAGATGGTCTCTTTCATTACTAATCAGAGATTTTATATTTAAATTCGTTTTTGGTAATATAAAGTGAAATTTTTTACTGAAAATTGATTATCAAAAAATCAAATAAAAGGTTAATAAATTGTAGGATTTTGGTTTTTTCCTTTTGGAAAAACAATTCATTTAACTTTGTCGTACTATATGTTTTGAACTTTTTATGATATGGTTCATATGAAATGCTTAAAAACTAAGCAATGTCTCCGCTCTTTAATGTTTCTTGACATAATGGAAGTCATTTACAAAGAGTAGAATCTCTGTTAAGGATTTTGACGAGCGACTTCTTCGTTCTTAATCAAAATTTTAAATTTAAATTATAAAAATATAATATTTTAATAAAAAATAATCTAAATAATCCTCAAAATAGGAGTAACGAATAATCATAATATGAGGGTCATTAAACCAATGTAGGTGTCACAATTTTCAAGGAATATTGGGGAATTAATGAGAGGTGCATTTATTATTACTATGATATTGTTTGTTAAAAGGAATATGAATATTGTGAATCTTTTTAGAATAGTAGTTTTCCATCAATCTCGGATGGAGCCAAAGATTCACTTTTAGCTTTGGGGTATGATGGAATAAAGCAAAATGGCTTTTTAAACTATCTGCGCTTCTTTCAATTGTGAAGTAGCAGTTAGTCAATGCAACTTTCGACGTTCATCATGGGTCATCTGGAAACAGTCGCGTTATGTTTTTAAACATAGGAGTCAGGCTGCGTACATCCGATCCCCCCTTACCCCACAGTGAACGAAAGTCTTTGAGGCATTGGGGTAATGCTGCTGTTGGTTTTTTAGAATAGTAGTATTGTTTTTCTGAAAATGTGTTATCCCCGTGACCTGTGACATTGAGCCACTGAATTTGTAGTGACATGTTTTTGTATAAAGGGAAACATTTTATTATTTTACTGAGAAAAACATCTTTTAAAAAAAATGCATAAGTGATCCCCAAGTGGCAATAATTAATACATTGAATTTGACGGTATTTATACTCCCTATTAGTATATATGTTTTAACAAGTTGTAACATGTAACTTCTTGTTGTATTTTCAGGTTATAGATAAACTAATTAATAGTATAAAAAGTGGTTATTTTGTAAATAATCTTGTTATTATGTAATTTCAGCATATTATTTGAGGATTTTTAGAAAAGAAAGTGTATCAACCTAACAAAGAAAGAAACTCAGTATAAGCGAGCGATACCTTGTATAAGTCAAGTTGAGCAAGCCATGTCAGATTGCGAGCTATTGCCTTTCAGCTGATTGTTATGTTGGTTGCAGCATGCCTTCCCTTTTGTCACTTCGGAAAGATTCATTAAGTATTTTCTTATAATGATTCTGTCTGGAGAATGCGATACATCAATATAAAATATTTCCTTTTTTTAATTTACTTGATCGGAAAAAACAATAAAAACCTAGAAAAGCTGGTCTATAATTCATTATAATCTCATAATAATTTATATCCAACCAAATAACTCCTTAGAAAAGAGTGTGATACATGCATATTTATGAGTTCATTCTTGAAGATTATTTTAGAATTAAAAGGCCAAGATGTAAAGTGATTTCATTGCACCAAGGAAAAGAAAGAAGAAGAAACTAGAAACTAATTAGGGGATGATAAATTTTTCCAATTTTTTCCCCTTGTGAAAGTGGATGGTGACAACCACAATATTCTACCTTTGTTGTGGTCACTAATTTCCACTGTGAATTTAGAGGTCACTAATATCTCATAAAGGGTACAACATTCCATAAGATAAAAAAGTTGTGGCATAGAGAAGATCTAAAAGGACTAGAATTGACAAGTGATAGACACACAATTTCTATTGACTATTTTATTGTTCACTAAATGTCCATCCAAAAGACCAGCTTTGAGGTGAACTATTCTTAAACTTAGCTTCGAGACTTCTTATTAAAGATGAAGAGATGAAATGTGTTTTAAATTTACCAATCCAATTATAACTATGACATTGGACACCACCTCATTTGAATTGAAATTCACATAATAAAGCGGCGTTTGTATTTTCGTTCTTATGAAATAAAACACAAATGAAATCTATTTTGTTTCAAAGTGTTATACTAATTTCATTAGGCAACTATTGTTTACACATTATTATCAAAAATTTTAAGTATTCAGATTAATTTAACTATTCAAGATTTAAAACTTTGCTCGATTATTTTCATCACTATAATTTTGCAACTGATGTCTCAAACGTTTACATGTAATACAAAATTAACTTTATATGTTTAGTTTGAGGTGAAGATCTTTAGAAAATAACTTCTTTAATTATCTTTACGAGATGAGGGCAAGATCTATATAATATTTTACCCTCTTTAGACCTCACTTTATAAGATTTCACTGGATATGTGATTGTTTATATTATCAAATAGTGTCAAATAAAACAGGACAAAGAAAGTATAAAATTTTATTCCTTTTAGAACCATATAAAACCTCTCTCGTGCTAGATCTAAAATTTAATTTTCAGCAATGAGCTGCTACTTCCTTTGGCATTTATAGTTTTTTATATATAGATATTCTGGTTCATTTCTGGAAAGAAGAAAAGTTCAATTAAATGTCACATTAAAGAATCTTATTAACTTGTAGTAAGTCTCAACAATATTTGGCAATTGGATGAGAAGAGGCCAAGATCTTCCAGCTTGGTTCTTGTTTATTGTGACGATTATAAATAGTGCACCAGCTAGTGATAATAAGTTATTACGCAGTCAGTCACGAGGAACCAAAGTTCTAAATAAAATTATTTTGGGTCTTTCAGACGCACAAATAATTCTAAGATGAATATAAATCATAACTTAACTCGACCGGTATCATGCGCACAATTACTAGAAATTCATAATATATAGTCTCGAGTTTTCCAGGTGGCACATGGACCAAATATTGGCCGATCAAGGCTTGTAGCAAAAGGAAAGAAATCACCTAGTATTTTTTTTTGGTCTGTCTTATTATATCCACTATGATTTCACCCACCAATGTGGAGGTGTGAGAGGTTGTGTGTGGATGATTTTAGGAGAGGTAGATGTAGACCGAAAAAGTAGGAAAGAGGTGACTAGACAGAATATAATACAGTTTTGGCGGACATGACTGTAGATAGAAGGCTATGGAGGATGCAGATTAGGGTAGAACGATAACATGCAACAGTGCTTTCTCTTGTTATCCGTCCATACTAGTAGTATTGCTCCTGTAGTTTCTTGCACTTCGATTTTTGTAACTACATATTATTTCTTGTATTTTGACTATCATATTATTTTGTTGTAGTAGTCTCATTACTATTTGTTTTTGTTACTATCTACTATTTCGTGTACTTCTAGTTTTCTGTTTCCTGGACTTTTTTGGACTATTTTTCTCTTGAGGCGGGTTCTGCTGAAGGTAGAAAGTAAAAGTTCGTGTACATTCTACCTTACCCAAATACCACTTTGTAGGATTATCTTGGTATGTTGTATTGTTGAATTTCACCCACCAGTGGATGCAAATAGTGATCTACCCCAAAACTTCTAATCCTGGATTGGTAACTATCAACATCTGAAAAGCCTCTCTCAAACAGCCAATTTGAACACCCATTCCACATAAGAAACCAAATCACATAATGAAAAAGTTGCACGGATCGGAGTAGATTTTACCGAATTTGCTTCTGAGCATATGCATGTTGCAGTGAATTTCTGCATTGTTCAGTCTACTCCTACATGAAATGAAGTACATGAAAGAAGATTTAAGTCAAACAGATGCAGTATCCCATTGAACAGTTCACTTTTCGACTGTGTGCGCTCGCGCGTGTGTAAAATTCTACTATATCATACGTCTAAAAGATCCACGGAATAATGCAAGAAACTCAAAGTGACTTGGAGAATCCTAGAACAAACAAGAACAGAACAAAGAGTTGACAAAAATGACAGCATAATCAGCCTGATCAGTCAGAAAGCAAAATGTAGGTCCAGAAGGATTCAAAATAAGCATATAATGCAAGCACTAAAAGCCATATTTTTAAGTTTATAGCTACTCAAAGTGCAAGAACCGTATCTTACCGAAAGATCACACTTCAAAATAACATAACCTTTATGAATTGTGAAAGTGGAGGAGGACTGTCACTGGACCACAGAACATGCTAGTACCCAACTTCCACAAGAAACGGCTACTATTGGTTACTTCTTTTCCTGTGAGCTTTAAAAGGACATAAGAATTCCCAAAGTCAACTTGGATACTCTATGGGTCCTATTTATGACATTTAAGAAAGAAAGGACTTATGAAACAAGGGGCATAAAACAAGCCACAAACATTTGTGTGACTATAAAAAATCATTTTAAGAGTTACATGAGAAGTTCAAAGTTAAATTGTTTCAAAATAAGGAATTATGACATTTTTTGGGGGACAAAACTAAAAATATAAGTATGAAACACAAAACTGGAACCGAGGGAGTAATATTCTAGCACCCATCTTAAATCAAGGTGCCGTCCCTGATAATTCCAGGGCCAAACTGTCTTGTAATGCAAAACTACAAGGCTTGTGAAAAATAGCATAATGTTAGCCGACTTTATCATCCTATAGTATTCCTTGTTCACCAATTTATCATTCTCTGTTTCATAAACACTAAAGTTATTCCTTACAAAAATAATGCAGTTTTATACTAAAGAAAGTAGTTTTTGCAATATCCTATCAGTGTCCAAACAAGACATACTAGGACAGGCAGAGGACCTATTACATGTTTTAGACTATCTGTCACAAAAAGTACTGATAGTGTATATTCTACCTTGTAATAGTTTTTGCTAGGGAGGTCTACTGTAATGTAGTATACCTGTGGATAATTATATAATAGAAAAGAAGTTACCATTCTCAAAAAAAGTCTGTATCAATCAGAGACACGATACACTGCAAGAAGGTCTTTGCTTGTTCTTGATGAAATATTAGTCTCACATACTTGGGAGAATCTCTTCATTGTCCTTCAAGTAATGGTAGGCGCTAGGCACCAAGAGATGACTATGTAGTGCTATGGTGAGGTGTTCATATAGACACACTTCTGTCAAGTAGAGGTGTCTCTGCTAAGTTGAAGTGTCTAACTTACAAATCATGCCAAGTTTAATGGGCTATCTAGGTATTTAGCCAAAATATTGTAATGTCTTTCAACTTTATCATCCTCTACCATTCCTTGTTCACCAGTTCATCATCCTATGTTTCACACACACTAAATCCCACAAAAATAACACTATGGTGCATTTAAGAAAGTAGTGCTTTGGTAAGTGTCATAGGCAGTGATTTTCGCAAGGAGGCAGTAACAATCAGAGAAAAGACACAGTGGAAGCGAAGTTGTTTGCTTGTTCTTGATACTTAAGAAGAATCTTTTCACTTTCCTTCAAGTATAGGTAGGCACCAAAAGATGAATAAAGTAGATGGAGCACATAAATGGTCAAGAGAACTACAGAACAGGAAAACACATGTTGCATCAGTTAGGTAGAACAATTATAATGCATACACATATCTCAGCTGATTGTAATCAAAAGATGAACTAATAACATGAAGGAGAGAAACTTGAGAATGACAGACCTGATGGCCATACCTGCTGTGCCGTGCAAATGAAAGGGTGATGAACTGGTTTATAAGACATTACTCCAGCATAAGCTTTAACAATTTATAAGTTGAACAACCCAATAATGGGAGAATTAAACATAACATCTCATTAGCATCACTTATAATTGATGTTAAGCGTGCTGCATAAATGAAGAGGATGACTTTTCTGCCAGAACCAAAAATATAAACACCAAAGGCTGCTCACAGTTTGTTGGATTAAATATACGTCATACATGGCAAATCCCTTTATTATGTACCACAATTTTTAGATCAGGAGGAGTACATATTTACAATGTTAGTCGTCTATATAGCCAAGCTATGGTCTAACACAATATTTAACTGAAGTTCACTTTAATACAAACACCACGACATGAAATAATAACATATTGAATAAATAACAATGTGAATAATCGGTAATGGATGAAGTACCCTGTCGGCTTTAAGTGACACAGGACAATCTTTTGGACTGTGTCCAAGCCATTACTTTTACCCACTGAAAATGCAGATTTGATGAGCATGTAGAATGAAACATCAGTGCATTCCAGAACATCTATCCTTTTATATACTTATCTCCACATAAAAATTTATCTTCGGTTCATTTATAAGAGAAGAACTTTGAACCTCTTAGCAAGTATTCACCTGTGAAATTATCCAGAAAGAAAGCAGCTCAGACAAATTTGACCTCTTGCTACAAAGACATTAAGCAATTAAACTATTGAAAAAGAAAGAAGGCCTCACACGTTAACGAGCATAAGTTTCCTGTATATATTCCACAATATCTGCACTTTCAAACATCTGGACTCCAGTATTTGGATCCTCTAAGTATGGGACCTAGGAACAGACGGAATCATTATCAAGTTTTTCACATTTCTTGTGGGAATGTGTGCTAACACTTAACAGATATCCAAAAGGTAGAGTAACATAAAGCAAAGAAAAACCTGGAAATGACCAACTCTCTCGTATAATGCTTGGCGTTTTGGGCTACCACGAGCACAACTGCACCATTTGGTTTTAGTGCAGTAAGAGCAAATCAAAAGCAATGAAAAGAGCAAATCAAAAGCAATGAAATTGTTGTCGAGCATACATGAATGGGCTTGTCAACTTTATCTTATTTTCTTATTTTAAATAAGTCAAGAAAAATAATAGAAGCATCTTGTTGATCAAAATAGTCTTCTTTGGAAACAGAATGCAACTAGTGAAGCTCCACACCAGCTACAAATGTTATCAATGGAATTTTTATAAACCCCTCTACAAAATCAGTTAAGAGGAACTTCATTCTTGAAACCAGTGGCAAAGTACACTTTTTTGACAATAAATAAACAATTCAAAAGACAAGTGAACCAAATGCATTCAGATTCTCTTCTGTTTGGGTGGGAGGAGGATCCTCTATTCATCCCTCAAATCCTTTGCACGGAAACCTACTAAAATCAAATGTATGAACTTACAGAAGACTTTATAGAAAACATATTTAATTATTGATGGTATTCCCACAGATAACATTCTAATTTATTCGGCTTATCATGGTGCCAATGGCATCCTATATTGCACAATGTATAGGTTTCGTTCATCATCCATTTTGTATTAACATGTACCTGTGAAGTATGTGGGGTAGCTCTAGTTCTACAAGAACCTCACGTACAACTTTGCAAAATGGGGAAGGCTGAAAGAATGACACAAGTGCAGGTAAGTCATGTAATATGATATATTACTCAGCAGAAACTCTTTTAACATAATGATAGAATCAGAAATCTGATAGAATTATTAATTTAGATTCATTTAAACCAAAACTAAAAGCAATACACACAGTCTAACCTCGTATGCCCATAACTCAAGTGGCTTGGGAGGCAGTTTAGCTGGTCTATAAGACGACCCCTGGAAAAGTCACAAAAACATCATCTATTTGTCCTGTTCTCAATATTAATACTTTTCTGACAACAGTATCTATATACAGAAATTGTAACTTTGAATGAAATTATCTGCATTGGAAGTCTTCTAATTTTTGAGGACTATGAACAAGAAGTTGTAACACCAAAATCCATAAACTTATTAGCAGAGAGCGCAAAGCCTATACCTTCCCCATTCGACCAATCATGGCAAAGCCTTCAGTAAGTGTCTGAGATGACAATATCCAATATTCAATCAATTGTACATCTATTAAATGCTCTATCTAATAAATCTTACTCATTGACTATCAATGATTGTAGCTTACAGTTAAAAGACCAAGGGACAACATAAGTGGGACATTTCCATCACCTACACAAGGAAACCAACAGAATATAAGAAAGTGTTTCACCTAAAAGACG
This sequence comes from Solanum clarkiae, assembly GCA_011800125.2. Lineage (NCBI taxonomy): Eukaryota > Viridiplantae > Streptophyta > Magnoliopsida > Solanales > Solanaceae > Solanum > Solanum clarkiae. The sequence goes on along the minus strand of JAABOM020000110.1, from coordinate 3,871,964 downwards.
AGAACTATATGGACACTAGTATATAGCTTGAAAGTTTCACATGTATGAACAAGTTAAACTAGTAATATTAAGAAGTACAGTTTAAATAGCTTTTCAATATAAGTTGACCATTGCAGCATACCATACTTCCCAACCAAGTACTTGATAATCTCATCTGATTCATACATGGAAACTCCAGTGTTTGGATCAACCTGCAGCAGAATAAGACAAAAAATTAGATGTCATAATGTTGTAATAGACCTGATCATTGAATAGAATAAACAACTGAGTTACTTTGAAGAAGTTCAGTTCAGTTACAGCATAGCTAGTCATTTTCGCATTTCAGAATGAGCAAAAGAAAATGCAACACGAGACATCAGTGACCGACAAAGAAACTACTTAAGCATGCTTTAAGAAATCTGAAGCTATCAAATAACTGCATTGAGGAGAGCATAGTTTTCAAAAGCACTTGTAGTAAATTATCCAAAGTATCAATTAGAAAAAGGTTCTTAGTTGGCAGGTGAACTACTTTTGCTCTTCAATTATATTCAATAACATAGTGGTTGAGGGTTTCTGAAGGAAAAAGAAGCATGTAAACAAAAATCACTTCTATGAAGACTGTCTTCCTCACAGCTTTCTTTTTCTGAACATAATTATTGACATGATCCTTCTCTTGACGCACAGACACACATCATCAAGAGAATACAAGAGGAGAACATTTTGAAAAATAAAAATTATGAGAAATTTAAGAGCACTTTTAAAAATGATGATGCAGGTTGCAAATCGCCATATTATTTTATTATAAAACAGGTAAAAGGTTTGTAGTCATAAGAGCTTATGACTGCTTATTTTCTCTACAGGGAGAAGTAGAGAGAAGTTATCTAACCATATAGGGGAACTGCTGCTTTCCACCCATCTGACCAACCTTGGGACGGAAATTCGGACCATTTCTTGGGCAAGGATAATAGAGGACATCAAGATCTAAAATAGCAACAATTTCCCTAACCTGTAACAAATTGACATCTTAACAATCAGGAAGAGAAGGAAAGGAAAAGCATCAGTTCAATCTGAATATTATTTAAAGAAAAGATGGTCGAGCCTGACGAAGAAAAATGTCACAAGATTCTTTTTTCTTTTTCTATAACTCCATAGAGTTGGTAGGCTAATCAATGCTAAAAGCATAAATATAATAGTCCTTCACATTTTTTATTAGTTCTACAGACATTAGTGTAAACTTTCACTATCAACCATCATAACAATTGAAAGAACTTCCAATGCGAAGGCGCACTGGGACGCTTGGAAACAGTAACTGGGTTTACATAAGCAAAAGTTGCTTCTGTCGCAGCTTCTTCTCTTTTTTTTTTTTTTGAAAATGGAAAATAGAGGTGTAGCTTTTATTCACATAACAACAGTAGATGAGTTGTAGGGTTGGCAATTGGATGGGTTGGGTCAAATTTGAACGGGTTATAATAGGTTAAGACCCAACCCAACCATAATTTGCTTGGGTCAAAACGGGCTATAGAGCAGGTCAAGACCCAACCCGACCCAATTTTTATTAAGTTTTACTTATTTTATTTATTCTTTTTCAATATTTTAGTACTTAATCAAATTATATATTTCTTTATTATGGCTATATAAAACATATCAAATTGAAAAAAAAGTGTTTTGAAAATATTTTAACAAGATCTCTCTCGAATTAATTCGGATTGCATATCAATCCGATTTTAAATGGGTTGAAATGGGTTGGGTTGAGATGGGCAAGGGGTTGGGTCTGTTGGGCTTAATTTTGCCACCCCTAATGAGTTGTATTATGATGTTCTACTTTTCGTGTAAAGATAGTAGAATAAAGAAGACAGACTCGTTGATAGATTTGATAGGCTCTCTGTAAATTCGTTTTTGCATAGTAGGGTTCCTGGCTTTCTTGTATATACATATGTTATCAGTTTCAGAAAAGAGAAGAAGAGTAGGCTCTAACTATGAACCTCAATCAGAATGAGAAACAAAGAGCAAATGCATCTGCAGTTACCTTCCTACAAAAAGGACAGCTGAAGAAATCCCCACATGTTCCATGCCAGGCAACGTAAGAGAGGAAACAGGTCAATTAAGTCTATAATATGTCCCAAACTTGGAAAGGAGATGGGCAAAACTAAAATGATAAGGAGCATAAATTTTTAATAAATAGATTCTGATAGTTGAAAGGAATAGTGAACATTAAAACACTTCCCCATCAAAAATACCTTTCAAACTCATATATCTCAATTGGCTTCTCAGGTCGAGGACCGATATTTGAACTCTCCTTCACCTTGAAGCCTATTTAAACATCTCATGTCAGGAAAGCATCATCCAAGATTTATACTCTTAAGTTCAAACTAAAGGTGGATGAGAATAATAACTACCAGCAATTTCAAGCGCATACTGATCAGATGGAACCTCATTTTTGGGGACAAAAGATGCTGAATACCTGCAGTAGTACATAAAGAATAAGTATCCAATATTGTATCAACATCTGTATTTCAGAAGAATTATTACAAAGATCTTTCAGAAAACCCAAAAGGAAGATGTAGAGATGTTTCAACTCATCATTCCTATGACTGAATTGTTACAACAAGTTGCATTCTGGATTTCATGCAAATCATATCAGGAATAAGTATGTATGTCACGTATGGAGATAACTAGACACTCCAACTTAGTTTTTATACATGTCTCGTACAACTAAATAGAAGTTGAACTTTAGAAAAGCATCATTGCACCCAGGAGCGGAGCTACCCTTGATTAGGGGGCTCATCCAAACTCTCTTCGGTGAAAAATTATACTATTTATGTATGGTTAAAATGATTTTTTTAATGTATATACAATAGATGTCGAACCCCCTTCAACTAGTTCATATGTCCACTTCTTCAAATTTTGAACTCCCTTAGTAAAATCTTGGCTTCGACACTGATTTACACCATAAGTATGCTTCTTCATTTATCACAATTGCTTTTACCACATAAAAACATATCGCATTGCACTTCTCAATCAAGCTATAAATACCCACTAGCTGCATCTCTACGAATCGACTCATTACTAATGTACAAAAACTAAACCTGCTGTGGTTATTAACTTCTACGTTGCTCGGACTCTTCAAAAGTGTCAATGGGGGTGTGTCGGATTCTCTAAAGTAGTGTATTTTTGGAGAATCCGACACAGGTGCAGCATTAAAAGTGAAGAGTCCGCGCAACTTAGATTAACTTACTTTTGGTTTTCATCTTCTGCAAATAATTTTGAAATGACATCCCATGTATTGCCCTCAATAAGTACAGAAAAAGGGACCAAAGGACAAATTCTTATTAACTCTAAAAATAATAAGCTTGTCGCTGAAAATTCCACCATGCATACACTCATGCTATGAACTACCAATACCTCTACTCAGGCCATATCTCAGTCTTAACTGATGTGCTCTATTAAGTTTAAGATAAAGTGTTTCACAACTTCTATTCAAGGTCACATATTAATGAGATCCAGGGAAACTTTATCTATCACTGATTGTTCGGCACAGAAAATATAACAAGGCATATGATTGTTTATCTGCCCATGCTACATTACTTCTACCTAGCCAGCTGAATTTTACTTTCCTCATAGCACAACCCATCTTGGACTCTAAGACTACAGGAACTGTTCCTTCAGTATTCATGTTCATGAGCTTTTTGGGCATAAAACAGACATTTCATCCTTTACTGTTGTCATGTAATGATCTATTTAATGCCGACCATAATAAGTTCTATCATGCCAAAATCTGTAATGCTCAATACGGATAGCTGCTTGCTCCAGATTGGCTTTACGCAGGGATGAACATGTTACTCTTGGAAATAAATTAAAAGAAAAGGAATGTTTTATTTCAATTCCTGGCTGCCTGAAGGTATGTATAATTGAAACAAAGAACTCACAAAATATCATTTCAGAAACCTTTATACAAAGTCTATCACAAAAGCTGATTTCTTATCTTTCTTTACTATTTTGTGTCCTCTTCTTGTATTAGAAAACATATTTTGTATGCTGGACGTCTTCTTCTTCATAATTGAAGTCAAATCACGGAGTTATTGAAAGAAGTGGAAGCAGAAAATCCCAGCCATCTTTTTCTGCAATGCCCAGCTGCTGCAGACTTATGGCACATGTTCCTCAACCTTTTTGGTCTCAGATAATGCCTAACACTATCAGGGAAGTTTTTGAGTAATGGAGCCACTGGAAAGTTGATAACACCATCAAAAAGATTTGGAAGATTATTTCAGCTGTCATCTTTTGGACTATCTGGAATAAAAGAAACAGAAGATGTTTTGATGGCCTCTCCATTAGCCAATCTATGCTGAAAGCTAAATGTCTTTTGTATTTATATAGTTGGGTTTCTTTTTGTCCCCAATGGATTCCCCTGATAGATTTTTAGATTTTGTTTGCTCTATGATAGTGTACTAGAGATAACATATTTGCTCTATGATAGTGTACTAGAGATAACATACTAGTGCTCTCTCTTTTGTAACTACTTTGCATCTTCCTGATGCCATGAATGGAATCAATTACTTCATCAAAAAAAAAAAGTGACTGCCTGGCTGAAGGTACAAATAACTGAAGTGAGAGATTCATATTCTCACTCTAAAAGTTATAAAGGCATTCTTTTTTAGCAGCTATTCAGAGGTTAGTTGCCCAAAAGCACGATAAGTTCTTGCAAGACACTGGAATCACTAAACAAAACCCCTCCCTAGGACTAAGCATACTATCTCCTTGCCCTAACATACTGATCAACAATTGGCCACTAGAAAGAGTCCTTAGAGTTGTAGGTCGAGCCACTTAACTTAAATAACTACAATACTAAATGAAAAGCCACAACTATCAAATCAAAACTAGTACTTTGCAACTACTTGCTATTGATGTTTTGTTTTTCAAACTTGAACTAAATTAAAAGCTTATAATTCTCAGTTAAACAAGAGGAATGACCCTAAAAACTGTGTTGTCTAGGCCAACTTGCACATCTTAACTGATTTTGTGAGGTACCTGCTATTGTTACCTTCCATTAGCACAAGTACCGGATAACTCTATCTGCATCCTCGACAGATGAGAAGAAATTACTTAGTGCTTTTTCCACTGCTGAGATTGAACCTAAGACGTCATGGTTCCCTACATACGTCATTTGACACACTTGCATATTTCCCAATTCACAAATACTACCACATTCAGGAGCCCTATGCTATACAATTATATCAATGGAATCACCCAATCAATCGATTAACAAGCCTAAATCCTAAATTCTGAATTAGTTAGGGCCAGCTAGATGAATCCTCTGTATCTGTTCATAGCCAGATAATTCATCATAATTAGACTCAAATTTTTTTGCTACATCGAGGTGATTATATATGAAAATTAACTGAATTAAGTAATTAACAACACATACCCAGAAACAAGAGCACCAGTACCAAGGCGAAAAATCAAAGCAAGAGAAGCACCCAATATGTCCAAAATCTTATCACCTCTCGGTGTAAACGGCTTAGGTTTTGGAGGTTTGAAGTTTGGCGGAGGCGAAAATGAAGAACCAGATTTAGGTTCCTCTTTGGTGCTCACAGAAGTGGAACCATTGGAACTATCTGAAGATTGCGCCATTGACATTACAAACAAACCCCTGTTGTTTCTAGGGAGTTTGTGAGCTGAAATTGGACGGAAAATTGGCGCCGGCGAAACGTTGAGAACTCCGGTCATGGTTTTCCGGCGAAGCTCAGTAGCAGTATCTGTTTGGTGTGGCGGAAAATGGAACAGGCTATTCTGTTAAGAGGTTTATATGTATATTTGGGGATATTAATTTTAGTCCCTCCATTATTGATAAATTAATGTATTGACTCATATATTATCTAACTGAACTTTTTAAAGAAAAATTATTCGGTACTCGTATTGTAACTCAACTATTTTAGTTTCATGCTTCGTAAGGGTCATTTAAGAGAATCACTCCCTACTTTTTTTGTATATCATTTTAAATTATTGATATATAATATTTTATAATAATAGAAGTTGATATAATCTTTCTAAATACTATATTGATTAAAATATTGAATTGTTTTAACATATTTGATCAATTCTTTTATCACACAAAAATTTAATTTTATACTCTGTTACAACAAGCATTTAGTGTAAAGACAATCCATGAAATTAATTCCATATATTTCACAGAATAAGTTCGCATATTTTTAAAAAAATGATTAAAAGCCATTAAGACCTTCAATTGTTATAAAGTTAATATAAAATACAATTATTTGTCAATTCTTGTATTCATAATTGGTAAAATCAACAAATGTGAAATCCTTTTAATCCTTCTATATATAGTACTTAATTAAAACATATAAAATACCAAAAAAGTAGTATTTTTTGTCATCAAATAAACAAGTATGAAAAGCAAGCGCAATTCAAGAGTTCATCAATCAATTAAAAAAAAAGTCAGTATTGTAACTTTCAAGTTGAATTAATATTTGCAAATGGCAAAGTTTCTTGCTTCACTTATTATAATCTTTTTTGCAATTTCATTTGGTAGATCTCAATAATTTTATACATGCATATCAAAAATCTATCTCTACGAGGTCAGGATAGTATTTGTGTATATACCCTAGACCTCACTTAATGAATTGTACTGAATATATTATTGTTGTTGTTGTTGTTGACTTGTTTTATTTATTTATTTTGTGAATGTAGATATGGGAATTGTTTCAATGGTATATGGAAAGCAATGCACTCTTGATATTGGTTTTAATATTTGCTGGCCTGATGAATTTGATGAGCAATGTAGGCAACCCTGTAATGCTTCGCTAGTTGCCTCTTATGATTTTGTGTGGTGTAAGCTTCACGAAGATGGTTCAACATATTATAGATGTGAATATACTTGTGGCGTAGGCATTCATCAAGATGAACATTTGAAGATTGCAACAAAATCTGCACCTACACCATATTGATGAATGCTTTGGATTCAAAAAGATGTTGTACAAAGTTAATAATTTGTTATATGAAAATCTATGTAATTTATAATTTTTGTATAGTGTTAGATATAATATTATAAGCCTTGATCTCAAAATAATATTTCCAAATAGCTACTTTATTATATTTTTTTAAACTTTATTTTTGGAAAAAATAGTAAACCAAAAGTGAATAATTTAAGCATAAGTGTATACACCCACAAAAAAAGATATATATATAGAGAGAGAGAGTTTTAGTTATAAATATCTATTTCTGCTAAATATAGTATAAAGATGAGTACGTTATTCACGTTGTTGATTATGTAAAAGATTTTTACTGGTATTACTTGTTATAAATTTTAAAGTTATAACATATGTATTATATTAAGAAAAGATGTTCATAGAGGGTAAATGATGACCATTTTGAACTATTACAAACATTTTGAGCTACTCTTTTGTCACAAAAAAAAATATAATTTTATACTTTGTTGCAATAGAAGTTTAGTCAAAAGACAACATTAATCTCATACTTCACAGGATAACACTTTTTTGGGAAAATAATTAGAGTCACAAAAGTCTTTGACTTGTTTATAAAATTAATAATTAATACAATTATTATTTTGTATTAATCCATCTCTTTAAGCAACAATTTTAACTAGTAAAAACTTTAATACTAGTCATATAATTTGATCAAATTTAAAATATCAAATTAAAAATAAATGAAAGAATTATAATAATTAGATTGAAAAAAAAATAGTGATCTTCTTGTCAAATAAACAAGTATAAAAAGGAAAGCCCAAAGTTAAGAGTCCATCAACTCAAAAAGAAAAAAAAATTAAATTAATATTTGCAAATGGCAAAGTTTCTTACATCATTTTTTATCCTCTTTGTTGCTATTGTATCAGGTAGATCTCAATTATTACTTTTTTACACACACATGTATATGCACTTTATATTATTACAATTGTTATACTACTTTATCTTTGAGATAGAAGTAAGATCTACGTAACGTTCAGATCTTATTTATGAAATTACACTGAATATATTATTTATTTGTGAATATAGATACGAGAATTGTTCCAATGGTATATGGAAAACTATGTTTTCTTGATACTGGTGTTAACATTTGCAACATTTATGGACCTGATGGGCAATGTAATAAACCATGCCATGATGCAGTCCCAGCTCTTCTTGATGTTGTGCGGTATAGTTTACATGATGATGATTCGACATTTTGCAGATGTGAATATACTTGTAAGAAAGAGATACGTCAAGACGAAGAAGTGAAGATTGTAATAACATATGTACCTTATTGATTCGAAGTATTGTACGAGTTAATTTGTTATATGAAAATCGATGTAGTCTATGATTTTCGTATATCGTTGATTAATATATAGCCTTTGCTATCAAAATAATATTCCCAAAGAGTATCGCAGATTTCAAATGGCAAAGTTTTTTGGTTTATTGTTTATCCTCTTGCTATTGCATCAGCTAGATCTTAATTATATTATTTATGTATTGGTTTTTCTTTATTTTAAGTCGAGCATCTGTCTGAAATAATTTCTCTATCTCCATAAGATAGAAATAAGATCTTTAATCAAAAAAGATTCAATTTAGATATAGTATACATATTCAGAAGTTTTCACAACTCAATCATAGTTGATGGAATCATCAAAGATTTGATATTTTCGAACTCTGATCGTAACTCATTAAAGGTCCGAAAAACAAAGATAAGATGTGTACGGACGAGATATCTAGCAACAAAAGAAAAAGGATTGAATAAATGAACTCCTGATATCTGGCGATCTCAGATGTGCTGATATCAATGATAACTCATTATTTTGATGAATCATTTTTTGAATAGAAGAAGATTATATAAATATTATTCGAGATATCTCTCTATATATATTGGTTATATTTTTTTTTCTTATTTTTCTTAGACTTATACTCCCCTAAAAGCCTCCTCTACTTTAAGTGGGGGTTGGGGGAGCTAAGAATGTAGGCATTTTGCGTGTTGATAACATCATCAAGCACTTGTTTACTATGTATTCACTCTTTGTATTTTCCTATCTCTTTAAGTGCAAGTGGGCCTCAATCACATTCATGTCTCCTTTTATTTGATTTTCTTTTTTTTTTTTAAATAAAATCATCTAGTATTCAATATTTGTTTGGCTCAATTAATTTGGATTTGTTTCAAAAACTTATTATTGTAAATAAATTGAAGATTGCACTAAGAGTTACATCTCTCAAATCACTCAACGTACGTATTGATTTTGAGACTTGATTAATAAAAATTCGTATCGAAAAATCAATACAAATAGACTGAACATCATAGCAGGAGCTACATCTCTCAACACACTTTGGGGTTTCAAAAGTATTCATTTTGAGACTCAACTAATTTCAATTTGTTTAACAAAACCACTACAAATAGACTGCACATTGTTATAGAAGCTACACCTCTCAAACCACTTTGGGGTTTCAGAAGTAACCATTTTGAGACTCGACTAATTTCAATTTGTTTAAGAAAGCCACTACAAATAGACTTTACATTGGAGTCAAGTGCTTTCTAACTAAAGACAACTCTATAATAGAACACAAACTCGAAATTTCTGATTAAAAATAAAAAACACTAATCGTACCTTCCCAACTTAATTTTATGGTGTTTTTATTTGATTTTGAAAGTTAGTCATTTCGACAAACTAACTTTTCAAAATGTAAACTATTCTTATGATAAAGTAATGAAATAATATATCAAGAATATTAAAAAATATAATATGAACAAAGATATAATAGAATCTTACATATCATAATACATTTGCAGGCGTGTGGATCAAGCTTGAAAAGTGTGGTTAACTAATAATATTTTAAGTCCAAAATGGTAAAGTTATAATTACATACCACTAATAAATCTTTTTCTAATCAACATTTTATTTGAGATAATTAATGGTTCATAATTAAACCTAGCAAATTGATAGAGGTGGCTTAATTACCCACTAGTTAATATAGTGAATAGTTAGGTGGACCACAAAACTTAAGACTTGATTAACTCAAGTCCATGTTCATGCATTACTTAACAGTAGTAAAGATTATGTACATGTTGTTTATAATTCAAAATTTTCAAGCACACGGTTTGAAATTTAATGAATAATGAATCTGTTCTTTTGTTCGTGATTTTGCTTTTTATTTGTGATTATATTTATATAAACTCATAACGTGAGTCAAACTCATATATCATGTGTTGGACTTTTATCACTGATCAAATCGTGTCAAGATGGATTTTTATTCCTTTGCGAATATCTTAACCAAAGTGAGATGTGCCTATATTAGAAAAAGTAAATAAATAAATAAAAATAAAAATCAAGATCAACTATTTCTATAGTTCTAACAAATTAAAATATCACTAATGAAATGAGAAAAGCAATGATATTTTTAGATGCCAAAACGAGTTTTTTGCACAAAATAGAAGTCACATATGCCATAAATAAACAAGAAAATTAATAGTCAATTGGTTGTGGAATAGAAGAGGAGTCAATGAAGTACCAATAAGGCAATTGTACCAATTTATGGTGCATAGTAGTCAACCACTTGCAATTGTTTTAGTGTCCTACTAGTGTTACATTCTTGTTTTAACCATGAGAGGCAAATAAGTTTTAATAAGTCAAATCTATGTGCAACTCATCCCATCAACCCCCCCCCCCCCAAACCTCATGATACATATGATTTATCAATGTAAAAGTTGTGATAGCATTGCAAGTTGATTGAAGAATGAGATGCAGAATCAAGTCCTCGCCTCATGAGCTAAGTTTTCGATCAGGTAACTATGTAATACTGTCAACTCTTTATACATAATTTTGAACGTGCAACAAGTGGGATGCAACTCAATTGGTGAGTTACCCACATCTTCATCACTATATATGACAAAAGGTCGAATTATAATGTTTCATTTCAGTTGAAGAGATAAATTATTATCCCTTTCTATAATTTTGCATAATTTTAACTTTATGAGCTAGTTTTTAAAGTTTAGTTAGATTGAATATTTATTTCTTCTAGCTAGCTAGCTAGCATGTCCTTTTTTTGGCCAATTGGATTTAATCACAAATACTGACGGATAAAGCACGTTAACAATAAATTTAACGAAACTCATCATATCTAACATAAAAATATAAATTCATTGATCGATAATGACTTAAGTTTTAACAAATATTATATTTTGAATTCATAATTTCAAAACTATTAACAATAAAAACTTAAATATTGAATTAATCAAATCAAAATTCTGAATTCGTTCACTCAATTACACATCGACAAACAAAAAAATCATATTAATCAAGAAATATATCAAAATTCCTATTATAAGTACTCAATTAAAACATCAACTAAAAAGCAAGTGGGGTCCAAAAGTGCCAAGGTTATACTTGTAATATTCCCTTTCCCAAGGGGTATTTACAAACTTCATTTCTTTATAAAAAGCAAACACAACTATATGCTCCAAACAACACACAAATAATATTGCTCAATATACCAACAATGGGAAATTGTATAGTTCTTCAAGAAAAAGTTGTCAAAGTAATGAAAACAGATGGGAAAATTCTTGAATACAAAGCTCCCATCAAAGTCCATCAAATTTTAACACACTTTTCTTGCCATGTGATTTCTAATTCCCTTCAAGTCATTGAACATCTTCAACCAAATGATGACTTGCTAGGTGGCCAAATTTATTATCTTTTGCCTAGTTTACCTCCTCCAAAATCATCCCAAAAAAAGGTCAAGTTTGCAAATGATCATCAAGTGAAAAAGAAGGTCAAGTTTGCAAATGATCATCAAGTAAATGATAAGAAGGTCAAGTTTGCAAATGATGAGAAGGTCAAGTTTGCAAATGATCAAGTTGAATTATTAGAACCTAATGATCACCAAAAGAAAGAGGTAATTAGGGTTAAAATTGTCATTTCCAAGAAAGAGTTGCAAGAATTGTTGAGTACTAATGAAGGTGGATTAATCAAAGTCGATGATATGATCAAGAATAATACTATTACTAATATTGTTGATGAAAGTATGATTAATGGTAAAGGATGGAAGCCTGTTCTTAATATTGTACCTGAACTTGATCACTAGCATACTTAACCTTCCTTCCATGTTTAAAATGATGGTGGTATTCAGATCCGTTTGCGTGCAGTTCAACATAAATATCTGATAATTCTGCCCATCGGAGCTTGAACTCCACTAGCATATACCTTCTTTCAAGTTTTTGCATTTCCAACTTTCCATAGTCTTATATAGGAGTATACACATATTGCACCAATAACAATAGGGAGCACAACGTGATAGCAGACATATAGATTGACGATGTAACAAGGGAAGAAGAAATTTTGTTAATTTTGACAACTTACTAGTTCCTTCTTTGTTTGTTCAAGAAGCGATTAGAGCAGACAAATTAGGAACTATTTTTATTAAGTTGTATTAATCTTGTATTTTGTTATAATATACATTAATATACCAATTTATAATGTATTATCTTTAAATTGTAGCAAGAACCAAACAGGATGGTATCATGTTAATTTCATGAACCAACATTTAATTTCTTTTTATATCAAATTCTCTAAAAAGAAGCTCAATGAATAAAGTCACTTAACTAATTCTTATAAATATTAATTGTGAAAATTTTTATAAGTAAAAAGTTGTCTAATTTTGGCTAAATTCACAGAAAATGGAGATGAATTAAATGAATGATACATTACCCATCGCAAAAATTTAGAGACTTTTGATAAAATGAAAATAATTTAATGCCTTTGTGATATTCAATTAGATGAAGTCCAACAATTTTTATTTTTATTGTAATAAATCGCTTGGTAATTTTAGTACAATAAAAATTGAGTTATCATCCGAAAATTTTTTTTCTTCGAAGGAAATGATCTAGAGTATTATCTATGAGTTCACATGAATCCAATAATTTTCATACAAACTTTATATTTATATTAGAAAATTTGTTAACTATAAATATTTAGCCGTTCACCTAATTATTATTATATTTATTTTAAAATAAAATATATCATATATTTTAAATCATGAATTCGCTTCTAATTTTTCTTCATAATTTATATTTCCATAGATTAGGTAAATATGAATAATGAATATACTGAAAATGTGAATGGAATAAGTTATATTTTTGTGATGATAAAACTAGAAAAATTGGAAGTCATTTATGGGAACCTCAGCCAACTGCAACTCCTGTTCCCCACTGAACCCAATTAGATGTATT
>JAABOM020000110.1:3837532-3858667 GCA_011800125.2 Solanum clarkiae | reverse complement strand
TGTTCCCCACTGAACCCAATTAGATGTATTTTAATTCGACGAAAAATTCTATTATATATATTTAAAATTAAATATATGATATATAAAATAATTTGTTTCTGAAAAAAATTCAAAAAGACTTCCTCGCACCTCTAATGTAATATATCTTGTTATAACATTTTATATTTTTATTTATCTGAATTATGGATGAATATTGTTAATAAAATTACTCATAATTATGTTTTAAATAATTTAAACTTTATAAATATTGTTTTGGATCGTCAATGTATCAACTTCTTAATTATTACAAGTCTAATTGGCGGTGGCCACCCAACAAATGAATAACAAGTATACCAAGATAAAAAAAGACTCCATAGTCAACTCAGTCTTTAAATGGGAAAAATTTAATAAATTACTAAGTGAAATGGTTAAAAAAAATTATTTTTAATCAGAAAATTTAAATTTCGAATTTTAGTAATAAAGAATTTATTAGAAGCAATATCTTAAAAAATAAGCTTTTTAAAGTACAAATTTAATCAAATTCTAATATAAATATCGAATAATAAATAAAAAAATCTTAATAATAAAAAAATATTAAAAGATTGATATTTTCCAAACGGGTAAAAAGTAGAGTAAAATAATTAATTAAAAATAGTCTTCTTTTCGAATGTGGGGTTACAAAAAGGAGATTGTGACACTTTCCATTTTGTAAATGAGAAGAGAATATTTGTCTGATAAAAATAGTATATTTTTTTTGCAGTAGTTGGTTAATTTCCATTTGAAAGTCATGATCTTGATAGCTAAAATTCGTAATTCTTTTTGGGAGAAAATTATCTTATTTTTAGTCCATAACATATAGTATCTACTATTATTTTGACAATTCTTATCTTATAAAATTTTTATTTCAACGTGGAATTACATAAAATATTATGTGTAGTTCTTTTCAAAAGTTTTATATTCAACTTAAAAGCTTGTCAGCCCTTTTTATGTGAAATCATCCTGTATGAGTGAGCGTCACAAAATAACAGAAAAATTTTATTAATTTGTTGAGGAGGAACGTAGAATTTGTTTTTTTAAAGAAAATAAAATCAATTAGAGCTATTTGTCGTTTTCTTTTTATCCGATGTTGATAATAATTATATTGAAGTAATTTCTATGTATTATTTGATTTTAATATATTAGATTCCACAACTGAAATTTAGGAAGGGTAAAATATACACAGATTTTATCACTACCTTATAAAAGTGGAAAGACTTTGAGAAATAATTATAGTACATGAACCAAAAAAGGGAAGAAAAGCACTTCTATACTCTTCTTGTTCCTTGTTCATTTTGGCTTCTTCAATCAATAAAGGTGTTATTATATATTATATATAACAAGATTCAGTTAGAATATAGAATATCTTGCAAGCAATATATTAAAAGGAAAATTTCATTCATTTATTTATTTGCTATAAGACAAAAATACAAGACGTTAATTGAAAAATACCAACAACTTTTAAGAACCATAAATTGAAAAATATCAAGACCAAACGAAGTCTAAATAAACGAATTTGGACGTGTTAAAATAGGCTAATGAATTTATTTTTAAGATAAATTGATTTTTTAATTTTTATCTTTAAATGAGATGGTCTTTAATTTTTGTCTTTTGAAACTGAACTTACGTCTAGCGAAGCATAAGTTTTTTAAAGACACAAGGCATAAGTGGTGGAATATTATATTTCAAATATATAAATTTTTGATCTACAAAAATGCATAAAATTCAATACCAAAACAAAATAGAGGCAAAAGTGCAAACCACCCAATTAATTGGACGCGCTAGACTGAGAGGAATTGAGTCAAAATAGATTGAATTAATAAAATTAAATGTATTGATTTAGTTGAATTTGAACTAATTGAACATATTATATTTTCATCAACTAATTTGTCACATCCAAATAGCAATGTGAATGTGTTTTGAAAAATGGTATCAACAAAATAAGCAAATTAGCGCGCGTATATGTATATGTATATATATATATAATCTTTTATAAGTGAAGTTTGAAAAAAAATAATGTATAAACAGATACATGTTAATACTTCTCACCCATTGATATTACATTAATTTAAATTTTAAATTCGATTATAATAATAATCGCTAATAATCTTATTATAAGTTCCTTCGAGGATATATATTTGATTTAAAAAATAGTCTTTCTTACTATAAGAAATGTATGATTTTGCATGTTTCACAAAAAAGATGACAACATGCATGATGAAATGAATTTCAATAATAATTAGTTCCTCATGTTATAAAAAAAATGGATTGCTTCTTCAAGCTTCTTATTAATTTTACCATATAATTATAGTGTAGACCAATCCCTAGTATCATTATAATTTTTTTAAATTTAATTAAGATCGAAATAAAAATATTTGGATGTCATGCAAAAGCTAGTTATATATTAAATTTAATAATTAAAATTATTATTATATATATTACTTGAAATTAAGAAGTTAATTACTATAGTTTGTCATCAAATTTTTTATCTTTTCCAATTTTTGTCTGTTATGGGAAAAAAAATATCTCATGAAGTTGGATCTCCATTCAAATTGTGAAATGTCATATTGCATAATACCAATAAAATAAAATTCACAGTACTAAATATCTCGAACTTAATATTTAGATTATTGTACTTTTATGATATATATGTCTTTATCCAATTGCTCATTGCTGCAATTTGTCTGTGGATGATACATTAAAATGCAACCAACTAAAAGAAGCCACAACCAAAAAAATTTTAAAAAAATAAAAATTGATGCAATAGTGAAAAGTGCAAACCATATCATATATACCTAACATGATCACTATAATTGTTGGATATTTATTGATTACATAGAGATATTTTTTTTTTGTAATGTGAAGCCCTTCAATTCAACTTAGCTTATGATTGACAGGCAGCTTGATATACAAAACATTTTGTATTCATGTAGAATTTGGAGAAAAATCGTCTGTGCCCTAAAAGATGCAATATAGACGATTTGACTTAATATAAGCATTAGCGATTGTTTAAACAAGTATCACTAAATGATAATCATAGTTTTTAGCAAATGAAAATGGAGGGAGGAAAATGTGAGTTAATTTAAAGTCATATGGTGCAATTAAGTAGAGAGTACATAGCAATTAGTTCATGAAATTCATATAATTAACTCTTAACTTTTGGCAATCTATCTTTTTATCAATTATCAAGCGTTTAGATTCACTTACTCGACTAATTTAATTTAGTATCACACATATAAAAACAATTACAAGAGAAACACTAGTGATCAAATGCATACGTGCTTTTAATATTGAAGTTTCACCGAATCTTGTAAGTTTTTGAAAATAATCTTAGCTTATATATGAATGTATGTGTGTATATATATTTTTTAAAGTTATAAATCTGTTTATTCGTTAGCCATTTTATACAGGTTTTTTTGTCATTTTTACAAGACTTTTGATTAAAGACAAAAAAATTTCATCTACTTAATTGATCATAATTTTTTTATTGCAATTTATAATTTTAGGTCAAATATTACTCATTGACTCAAAATATGGTCTTTCAGAACATATAGATACCTTGCAACTTCCATTCTCTTAAAATTCTCCAAGATATATGATGAGCAATATTTAGTGCTGATTACTATACAATAAGGAAGTGCTGTTAAGTGTTAAGTGTGGCTGATATTACCTACCTATTTCTTTCCTCTGTTTTAATATAATACTATTACTTCAAAAGTCCTCGAGTCTTCTTCGCGCCATCTTCTTTATAGAAGTCATCGAGTTCAGTTAGATCTTAGAATAAGCTCCTTTTCATAGGCAATCTACTCAAAAGTTTAGGCCCTAATTCATGTAATAAAGACAACTTGATTCACATGAATTTTATGCAGGAGCGAATGAGTGTATATTAACAAGTTATATTTATTCAGTAATATCTGTCGAAAATTTACTAATTAAGCAAGTGCAAATTATTGAATGAATATTATATGTGATAGAATTTTGAACTAAAGTTCGTAATATTTAAAAAGCATATTCAAAATCTAAAGTTTATGAGTTTCTACAATGACCTCAAGTTAATATATATCTATATATAATAGTTAATATATTGAGTTTATGATTAAGTATTTATATACACATTCAATATATGTTTTGATACATATGCAAAAATTACATGCGAACTCCGTGATCTCATAAGTAACACTTTAAATTCACTACTATAATATATTTAGATTTTGAATCCGTCTCCCATTATATTTTTTCTTATAATTTGTCAATGCTCGAGCCATACCCTCAAAAATGTTTTATTATTTTTTAATATTTGCGTATTGATAACATCACTAAGCACTAGTCTACCTATTTTTTTTTTTTTAAAAAATTCTCTATAATGCATTTTTATTATATAATCTCCAATCTATTCAATGTTCAAGTGGGGCCTCTATCATATTCATATCATCAATTTTTATTTTATAGTCAAAAAATGAAGTTTTGTCTTAAATAAATTCTTATATATCATCACATTTAGGAGGATAACTATAAAGCATGAAAAGTGTTATAAAAGCAATCAATATTTGGTAGGTTAAAAAGTGCACGCCATGGTGCACTACTTGGAGACTAAATTGATTGTGCACCAAAATGATGTAATATGCATTAATGATTCATTATCAATAAATTAATGACTAATTCAAAGAATTATTAAGTGTTAAAATCATTCATTATCAATAAATTAATTTAAATTTATATAGTTATTACTCCATATTTGAGGCATTTGGGATATGACATTTTTGAGGCGAGGGTCTTCCGAAAACAACCTCTTTATCTCTATGAGGTAGTGATAAGGTCTAGGTACATTTTAACTTCAGCAGACTCCACTCGTAGGATTTCACTGGATATGTTTTTGTTATATATTTCTAAAAATACTTTAAATATCACATATTTCATATATGAAAGGAATAAAAAAAAAGACGATCTAATTAGTTAAAAATGGAAATTAGCTACAAAATTTATCGATAATATCCAATTAAATAGCTCTTAGCTAATTAGATTTTTTAAAATAATTTACCATTAATTTATCGCTAAATAGAATTAACATAAGATTTTTATTATTTATCTATGAAATTTTTTCTGTCGCTAATTTTTTATTAAACCGACCTTGGGTAGAAAATAACATAAAATCCACTTGGGCGAAAAAAAAAAAAGTCAATAAAGAGTGTAAAATTATAATGGTGCATTGTAATTAGTAGTCAACCACTTGTATTACCAAATGGCTTTTAGTGGTCTTACTGGCTCTTAACTCAATTCTAATGGAGTAAATATATGTGGTGTCTGGTAAGAATCCACCACAATCCCAACAAATTAAGGTGGATTTTTCCACAGTAATTAACAACTAATAACAGCCATAATCTCTACTTAGCAACTCATTTGATGGACAAAATTGAAAGACATCACGACATTCTAAATATAGTATTTATAATATTATTCGTTTTGAGCTGAATTTATAAGGTATTTACACCTTCACATGTATTCTTTTTTCTTATTCGGTGAAATTAAAGGTAACGAAGGAGGTTCAAATTAATCCCTCTATCTAGAGGCGAATGCAATACTCTCGTCATGAAGTATAGATTTTACATATTAATTGAAATTACAAATAAATTTTATATCTGAACTCAGAATTTTTTTAAATACAATGGATTCAATATTAAGAATTTTAAAAGATTGAACATATAGAGATTCAAATTATGGATACAATCTCTTCCTTTGTCCAAAAATTATAAGGTGCAAACAAGATAAAAACTTTTTTTATGTATATATAAACAACTGAATCTCCTTAACGTAAGAAAAACTTCTAGGTATATAATATATATATCTTTTACTTCTTTGTTTAAATTTCTGGCTTTGTCACTGTCTAACGCTTAGGGGTCGTTTGCTGTAAGATATAAATTATAATAATCTCGAGATAAAATGTAGAATTATTTTATCTCATATTTGGTTGAAGGTATAAGGTAATTCTTAGACTATTTATTTCACCTTTTTCCCCTTAGTAATGGAATAAGTGGGATAACTTATTCCAGACTAACTTATTTTGAAATTAATTATCTTGAGATAACTTGTTGCTAACCGAACGACTCTTAATGCTCAAGTTGCACAATCAACAAAAATCAACTAGGTGGGGTCCAAAGTGCTAATATTTTGCAATTATGTTACCTCATTTTCTTTATATAAAGAACACCACCTATGTTCCTCCAAATTCCAAACCAACCTTAACATATCAAATCCAACTTAATCACATATCTACACAAACACAACAATGGGAAATTGCATAGTTCTTCAAGAAAAAGTTGTCAAAGTGATAAAAACAGATGGGAAAATTCTTGAATACAAATCTCCCATCAAGGTCCATCAAATTTTATCACAATTTCCTAGCCATGTAATATCTAATTCCCTTCAAGTCATTAATCAAAATCCTCTACCAAATGATGACATGATTGGTGGAAAAGTTTACTATCTTTTGCCTATATTACCTATACCAAAACCAGCCACAAAAAAGAAAGTCAAATTTGCTGATGATCAATTAGTTGAAGAAAAAACTAAGCCAAGAACAGATGCTGTAAGGATTAAACTTGTCATTAGTAAAAAAGAGCTTCAAGCTTTGTTGATGAGTACTGAAGAAGGAGGATCAATTACACTTGATCACATCGCGCAACATCGTGTTCAGAAGGAGAGTTCTGGTATCGATGATTATAGTACTGATCGAGGTAAAGGATGGAAGCCTATTCTTGATAATATACCTGAACTTGACTAGCGAAGAGCCTTTCCGCGTTTTTTATAGACTTATTTATGTGACATGTTATGTACCCCCTCTCTTATAGACGTTTTCTCATACGTCTTAAACACCGTGCATAGTCAAGTTATATCGTGTAAATTGGGACAGAGAGAGTACATAATATGAGTTAGATATGGTTCAATATCCTAACTTGTAGTTTTTCAACAAAGTGAAACATGACATAAAGCAAAAAGTTAGTTGATCTTTCTATGTCTCAAATTCTTCCACTACCTTTGTTTCAATCTATGTTGCTCGGATCCTTCAACAAAAGGCAACTCAATCGTGTTAAATCCTTTAAACTTGCACTATTTTTGGAAAATCCAATGTGGGTGCGGCAATTAGTCTACCTAAACTCGGCTAGAAAACAACCTTTTGACTTCTTTTTAGTTTTTGTAAACTTATTGTACTATAACTAGTTAAATTACAATTGTAAGAAGCAAAGAAGCCATGTTAGTTACATGAACTTGCTGACTAAAATATGAGTTATGGTTCAACTTTCTAGTCTAATTTGACAATAGGAGTGATAATTTCTCCTAACGAAAAACTCGTTTGGCCTTTAAAATTCAAACATCACCACATAAATTGAGACGAAAAGTGTAAGTGAAGTTTCACCTAGAAAGAAAGGTAAATAGCCTATGTCAAGCAAACAATAAGGAAAAGTAAATTACAAAGAACTAAAATCTTCCAACACAAAAACAGGAAACCAAAGGGAAGAAATGGAAAATTATTCAACCATTCATATTTCTGTTGGAGGGATTTAAACCTGTTTCCACATCTTTATAGTCTTACCAGTGTTACAACTAATAAGTCGCATACCAGTAACATCATACGCGAAGCCTCAGCATCCATAGACGATCCTGGTTGAACCATCACTCGCGCTTGTTGAACATTATGACCATTTATCCAATCCCAAAACCACAAACTCCCATTGTCACCTCCCATGGCCATTACACCTTCACCATTCACCGCCATTGCACTGATCATAATCGTCTGCTGTGGAACCATATCACGTAAAAGCTGCCCCTCCGGAAGGTTGAATTCTTTTATATTACCATCCATTGATGCATAAGCAAGTTAAGCCAAACAGCATTTTTGTGATGAGTCAATGTTGCCATTGCGTTAGCATATCTCATATCCCACAGCTTCACGGTTGAGTCATGAGACGCGGTGACAACCACATGAGGCTCCATTCGCCCTTTCATGTCCAGATAAAGCATAAATTTGTGTCTTACTATTTATATTACAAAACGTCGAATGTAGGATTAAGAGCTAAGCAGTAAACGCCAACGAATGAATCACCTTATTCTGTTCCAATTCCCAACATTAGCAGAGAACATGTTTATGGTTTTGTTTGATACAGCAAGCATGACCTGTTAAGGTCAACTTTAGTCTACCACTTGCTAAATCCCAAGTACAATCTCCGGAACCTGTACAGAACCATCTGTTACTAGGATCGACTGCAACTGATTTTAAATAATCTTTAAAATTTGCTTCATTTAGGATTCTTTATTAAATATTCAATCGCTACACTCTGGTGTTAAAATTAAACAAAGAATATCTACGGTCGCTCGCAAAAATCTTCTTAATTCTTATTTAGTCTAGCTGCGAGTAATCTACGTTTGTGATCTAGTAATAATACTTTTATACATTATAATACTTAAAATATTAGATTTGAAGATTATAATCTTAAAATATTATATTAATATAATCTTGTTTTATTTTTAATTGAATCGACTCGTGAAAATTAAACTTGACAACTGTTTTACAATGAAGGAGTAATTATATAGTGAAATGTAACTTGTAAGCTATGGGTGTAATGAGACAGTTATGTTGATTATTTTTAAAAATTATACTATTTCAACATTTTGAGTATTTTATAATGTATAACTAAAAGTAAAATTAAATTTTATTTTTATTTTTAATTTTTTTTTAGTTCGTTCTAAAGAGGATCTCTTTTCTTTTTTTTTCTTCAAATCTTTAATTTTAACTTTTTATGTGCTATCTTTAAAATTACAAGATTAAAAAAATATTTAGTTACACTTGTTGTATTTTTAAATTTGAGATATGAAAATTTAAAAATTATATTTACTCTTTTAAACTTTACATCAAATTAAAATAAGATATTATTTGTTAAACAATATATACTCTCATTGTTTAACAAATACAATATTGTTGTATTTGTTAAACAATGAGAGTATATTTACCTTTTTCCCTTTGCAAATAAATATTTAAAATCACCACATCTAAAATCTCATAAAATATAATAACTACAAAGGAAAAGGAAAATAGTCTTTTCTTACATTTTCATTTTAACCTCATTATCTAATGGTATCAAGAATTTCTTAATCTGATTAATCCAAAAATCCAACGCATAAAATTCATTAAAAGAGGGGGGAAATGTTTTTTTGATAAAAATTGCTTCACTTCTTTATGTAATAACATGTTTGATTGGATTTTTAAATTATTTTCATCGAATAAAGATAAGAAAATATAAACATAACATAACACATATATACATAAGTGATAAAATAATTTCTTCCTTTGTTTAAATTAGTTATATTATGATATAAATTTGAATCTTGAGATCTTAATAAAAATATGTATAACACATCAAAATATTCTGTAATCTTATGATTAGTGTTATCAAGTTAAGAAAGATAAAGACTAAAAAATAACATAAAATTAATAAATTAAAATATATGGGATAATAATTATGATTAATTTGTGAATGTTTACAAGCATAAGAATCAAAAATGCATATTTCAGCTAATTGAAGACTAAATGTGTTTTGTTAGATATCATAATCCATAAGAAATAAAATCATAATTTACCAAAACTTGAGGGATCAAAGTGTCGTTAACCCTATAATTATTATTACAATTATTTTTCTTTTTTCTTTTTGGTGATGCTGCGCATAATAATTTAAAGGTCTATTCATTTCCTAGATTAATGATACTTCCTTTGTTCACCTTTTAACTGTTAAAAATTTTGTTGATTTAATTTTTATTTTTAATTATTATTTTTGACAAATTAAAGTAGTATAATTTTTTATTTATTATCAATTGATTAATATCTTTTATGAGTAAATATGTTTGAGATCTTAACAATTAATAAAGGTAAAATGACAAAGTTATTATATTGATAATTATTTTCTTAGTAAGTGTGTCAAGTTAAAATTCAATAATTAAAAATGAACAGGAAAAGTAACAGAAATTAATAAATTTAAAATTAAAATAATATAATTTAGCTTTTAGTCAAATTACTTGAAAATTATATTTTGACAATTATTTTAGAACGGAGAATAGTTGTGTAAATCCTTTGTAAAATCTCACTTATCAAACTCATAGCAAAATCCTATTGGTTCAATTTCCTTTTTTTCCCAATTTTATATAAACGCCCTTTTCAATTTAACTTTGCTAGTAATGAGTTTTTCTCCGTCCGATGGATACCGTCGTTAACTTTGCGCTCGAAGAAATCTGCTCCAATGGCGATTCCGGTCTCCATCTCTCTAAGCTATGGCCGAAGCTACAGCCTTCAATTTCCAGTCAAGGCCTTAAACTTTGCTCAAACGTGAAGAGAGTTGTTTGGTTCAACCTCATTGACATTCCGGGCCTTAAATTCGAGTCCAATGGCGTTGTTTACAATTCGACGGATAGTTGCGTTCGATCATTCGAGCAGAGTGAGCGATTGGATTTGAAAATTATCGCGCCGGAGCATATGTGTGATGGTTTTATTGGAGTTTATGACATCGAGGCCTCCGATGCTAAGCTTTCAAAGCATGAACGTCGTGTTCTTCGTTACCTTGCTACTGTTAGGTTTGCATTTGTGCTTTTCTCTCTACTTGAATTGTTCTTAGAGTTTATTGATAAAAACTATGCTCGATTTCGAGTTTCGTAGCATGCATGAATTGCTATTTTTAGCTAATCGTGAAGAGAACATCTAAACTATCATGTTTTTATGAGTTTCTTACCTTGGATTATAATCGTATAATGGAAATTAGGAAGAAAATCACTCCTTAGGTCCCAAGATACTTATCATGTTTAGTTTCTATATTTAAAATATATTTTTCAATATATTTATATGAGAAGAATTGCAAATTGTAGTACTTTTCTGGAATAGTTCTGGAAATATGTAAATTTGAATTTTTGAACTATTAAATCAATCTAGCCCAATTTAGTTTTGAACTTTAGTCAAATTGACTCTTCAGAAGCGAGATGTGACAAGTATTCTGGGATCCAGGGAGTAGGACTTGCAAAATCTTGTGGTCATAAATGTGCCATTACATTTTGAGGGCTGTAAAACTTTTGTAACATGTCATAGTATTACTGTTAAATTGTTTTCAAACTTAGAAAGATGTCAATCTTTTTGGGACTGACTAACCAGAAAAAATGTCATTTTTTTCTTCTCTTAAGCATGCCATTATATCAGTTTGGCCATACAAGCTTTTGTATCCAAGGAAAAATTGGAAGTTTAAAAGAGGAAAAAAGACTTTCGTAACATGTAATCTCAAACATACTGTAACATTTTTGTTGCTAAAAACTTTATATCTACGGTAAGATGGGGAAGTTTAAGAAAGATACAAAACTTTTGAAACTTGTGGTCATAAACATACCATAACATTCATGTACTATAAGACTTCTTGAAAATTGTGGTTATAAACAACACCTAGGTGATGTTTCAAGTAGTTGATCACCTCCACTGTCAACCGGTAGGTTGAAGGTTGGAGTCACACTGGAGGGTAAGTGTGAACACTATTGGTCCTCTTGATGGGATGGGGTGGAAAAAAAACTCCTAGGCAATTTCTTCCCATTTGTCTAAACCTTGATGGACATGGACTTTTGTGCACATAACTAATTCCACGGAGTTCTTCTGTTGTGTCCGATCAACTTTTGTGCACATGAGCTATTCCACTGCATACTTACTAAATCATACCGCTACTAACTCTTCTATCAAGGCTTAGGCAGATGGGAAAAAGATCATCTAGTGGTATTTGTTTGCCATGATTTAAGCCTTGGTCCCAAGATTTGTAACCACTTTATTCATCTCTAGGCCATACCATTGGTTGCATGCTATATGAAATATTAGGTTTCGCCTTAACTAGTAATGAAAGTAGCTTAATTGCTTACCAAAGTCTCTTAACTTTGACCGAGTTTCAGAGGAAAAGGAATCGCACAAAATGAGCTTGGCAAAGATTTTAAAATTAAAGGCAACGACATGTTCTACATAGTGAGGAAGCTTGAAAAACGAGGATTGATTGTCAGACAGCCAACAATCATTAGGATTAGAGATGTGGCTGGAGAAGGGGACTTCAATAGAGGTCCTGTTTCTACCAATATGCTCTATTTATCCCGCTATGCAAAGAATTTGGGTAGTCAACAAAGGCTTGAGATCACCAAGGGGGTTAATCCCTTGGAGGATAGTGAGATCACTGATGGCGAAGATGAAAATAGTGTTGGTGTTGCTGTTGCTGAGGAATCTCTTGATGTAGATCTGTGTGTAAAAGATTTTCTTCCAGAATTAGAAGCCGTCTGTGATAAGCTTGAAAATGCTGAGGGAAAGGTTGGTTTTAATGTTGAATACTCCATCTATCTGGCTTTTAGGTGTACTCTATTGCTGATTCTTTTATTTGTTTCCATTTATGGAGGTCCTTGCTATGGCTGATATTAAGCCAGAACTTGGTTACCAAGGGACTCGTGGGCATAGGAGATGGAGATATGTATGATCTTCCTTTTATTATTTTGTATTCTTAGTATGTTGCAACTCGTAAACCCATCTCATGCATCATTTTTCAATCCAAAACTTTTTCTCCTAGATTCTCAAAAAGCTGAAGGAGGCTCAAGTGGTGAAGGAGGACGATGTTGTTATAGATGGGAAGGTCAGTGGAAATTAGCGACTTATAAGTACCAACTGCTCTGGGTTTTCTCTGGTACATTTTTGGCTTTCCATACAAGTATCTAAGTTACCTTGGTAATGCTCATGGCTCCACTGCATATACTCCCATTTCTTCTACTGTTTCTCTTTTTCCCTTATGGACTTAAGTCCAAGGGTAATTATAATTCTTTCCCAACATTTTCTCCTGTTGGAACCATGGAATGAACATCTTTGTCAGGAATCCATTGAAAATTGGTCAAATTGCACCAGCTTTCTGAACAAATCTAATCTAGCGGAAAACAATTTAGTTTTTGTTAATTATTTATGCTAGTCTTTTTTTTTGTTTGTTTGATAGGTGTTTCGACCAACTTTGTCTCTTACAGGAGAGAGAATTTTTGACTAGATCTTTTGCAGCTGTTTAATCCAACTTGTACTTTAGGGCAAGATATCCTTGACTTTCAACTTAAAGCAGTTCTGATAATTGATGAAGTGAGAGACCCTTAAATTTTTGCATAATACTTTGATTAATTTTATACTCGTTGGAAGAAGTGATTCTTTTTCTTACCACAAACCATTTGATGGTTCAACCAAGTTAATGCAATTAAATGAGATATTGCCTTTTCCGAAGTTGTTTTTGGCCTAAAATTTTGAATTGTGATATACTCCATTTGAAACTGGAGCCTGAAATACATACGTACACAGGGTTTGCAATTCCATAAAACTAAAGGGATTATGACAAATTCCATACTAAATAGGGGTCCATCTTGCCTAAACTCAAGTTTGGACTTTTAAGTGGAAGGGAAATATTTAACTTTTGGTGGTTCTTGGTTTCTTTTTAGTTTTTTACTTTTATTTATGTGGTGATTGGATCTTAATAAGATATAAGAGCTGTATCTTTAGATTGGTAAAGGCTTTTGTCTTCTGTTAAGGCACTCTTTCAATTCTTTTCTGTAAATTCTCAAACACATTGTATGGACATCTTTGAAATTAGTGTCCAAAGAGTAGGGCAAAGATTCACTGGGTTGAGCTGATCCTTGTCTTTATTTTTTCCTGTACTTTGGGAGAGGGGAAGGGGGATATTGGAGTATGCTTATACCTAAAACTTGAATGATAGCTAGTTTAATAACTATTGCTTCCAGTGCAAGTTTCTTACCTTCACCTTATTCCACAGCTATCATCCAATATTTTCTTGTACGAAATAAATTCTTAGCTTCACCATTTTTCTTCTCTTCATTTTCTTTCTAACTTAACAAATTTCATACCACCACTTTTTTCCCTGTATGACCTATTTAACAAAGACCATATGTGCCCCATCACAAAAGTGTAAAAAAAGTCTTAAGCTCTTACATATATTATTGCGGCTCACAACATGATTGGTGACTGTGCTTCAACAAAAATTTTCGTTGTGTAATGCTCGCTGGACAATCTACAGCCTAGGAATTAGGACTTTGACCAGCTAATTAATTGCTTATCATATGCCCACTTTGCAGGAAGTCAAGTGTCTACATCTGTTGAAGGCATTTTCACCAAAACATTTTGAAACAATGATGAAAAAGGGCAAGAGAGGTCAAATATCAGACTTGCTTTTAGAGCTTCCTATTGAGCATCAAATTTACGATATGGTTGATGCTGAGGGAGATAGAGGGTTGCCCTTCAATCAGGTATTCAATATCTTCTTAATGAATGTCGGAACTTATGTATATATCATTTTAATGGTGCTGATAGTATTTTATGTTTTAGCCAATCCGTAATTTGTTCCTGGATCATATTTTCTGATTCTTTTTGCAGTCAACTTTGAACGTAAGTTGATTATGTCTTTACAATCATTTTTAGGTGCAATTTCACCCAAAGCCTCCTTTTTGTCTTTATGATCATTTTTAGGTCCAATTTTTATTAAGTTTTACTTATTTTTTTTGTTCTTTTGCAATATTTAGTACCTAATAAAATTAGTTTTTTCTTTATTATGACTATATATATCATATCAAATTAAAAAAAAAAAAAATATTTTTACAAGATTTCTCTGGAGTCAATTTGGACATATCAACTCAATTTTCAATAGGTTAAGCTAATAAATGGGCGGTCAATAATCCGCCCAAACTTAAATGGGTTGAAGGGTTTGATTTTGCCTTTCAGTTCTAAGGTATGAAACACATTTATTGTTTGGACTCGTGTATTTGTGTGCGCATTTGACTTTTCAAATATGTCTCTTATGTGAGGGTTCCTTCAGATGTACATATGTGATATCAAAACTTTCCTTGCCATTATAATGTTTTTGCAGGTATGCAAAAGGCTGGGATTAAGCAATAAACAACACTACAATCGTCTGTTTGATATTGTCAATAGATTCGGAATACATATGGAGCCAGAACTCATGAACAAAGCTAAAGGTTACCGACTCTGGACTCCTGGAAACCATAATCCTGGAGCTTCAAATATCACTCTGAATAAACCAGTGGTAGACCCTTCCGAAATTTCTGGCTGCACTCCACTTGGAACACAGAGAAAATTTCAAGAGAACCCAGCATTATCCAGTCAAGATGCAGGTGCTTCAGTTCCTGAAGGTAATGGTGTAGCTAATAGCCAAAATGAAAGCACAGGAACTTTGTCAAAAGTTTCTGATGGCGTGGTGCTGGATGAAAGGGATGAATCTGTCCCAGTTTGTCTGAGCAGTTCACTTGACTCAACCATCAAGGTAAGCAGTAGCACTTCTGATGCACAGCTGCAGATAGTGAGCGCAACTGCGTCAGATGTTGTGCCAGCAGATGAACTGGCTCTTGCTGTGCCAACACCACCAAGACGCCGACCTTATCCAAGGTATCCCTGTCTCACATTGGAAGCAACCAGTGCAAAGAGGGAGCAGTGGATACTGAAACTTCTACAGGTGTTGTTATTTGCCCATTCTTTTTAATCTCTTCCGTCTGTTAGGATGTTGCTACAGATAAAGAATTTTACAAATATTTTTTCTTTAATCAGGAGGAGAAGTTCCTGATCAAATCAGAGCTATACAAACGGCTTCAGGATCTTGAGAAGGAGAAGACGACAACGACAGACAGAAAGACCTTAGATCGTTGTCTGAATAAGCTCTTACAAGGAGGACATTGTAAAGTTATCGTTGCTTATGTCCCTGTTCTGACAAATTGTAACCACAGTCGTAGGATACAAGTGGTTATGCATCCTTCAGCTCCACCTGTATCTGCTGAACAGATTCACGAGAGATTCAGGTCTTTTGAAACACAAATCCGCACTCAATCCTCTTCGCAATTGAAAACAGGAGAGCCATTCTCTCAACTGAATGATCTCGCCAGGACACATCAAAGCCTAAAATTGGACCAAGCTGCACGAGCTGAAGCTATGCGTACAAATGGATTTGTACTGGCCAAGATGGTTCGTACAAAGATTTTTCACATCTATCTATGGGAATATGTGAACAGTTTGTCTGGTTGTGAAGATGTTTTGTCATCTTTTAAAGATGGTCATGACCTAACAAATCCTCATAGTACATGTAAATTAATTGATTTAAATGCAGCTATTAAGGTCATGCCGCTTGAACTGTTCTTACAAGTTGTTGGCTCTACTCAAAAGTTTGAGGATTTAATGGAGAAATGTAAAAATGGGTTTCGCCTTTCTGATCTTCCTCTGTTGGAGTACAAGCATCTGATGGATATCCGAGCGACTGGAAGACTATCATCTTTGATTGACATTTTGCGACGTCTGAAGGTACAATGAATTTTACTGTTGAGAACTTAGATTGTTGATGCTTGGAACCATGTGGTTGCTGGGCAAGGCTTACCCTAAAATGTTAGGATTCTTAGAGTGAGTAGGAACTATTAAGATAGGAATGTGCTATTGGAAAGAGGAGCTCATTGGTTTCCCAAAAGACAAATTTTCTTCTATATACATGCCTTATTTCCAGAGGAGCCTAAAATGTTATCCAGCTGTTCCACTGGAGTTCACTTTCAATCTCCATTATCCACGAGATGTATGCTAGATGCTTTTCAATAAAAGAGAGCACATTGTAGTTCAGGGTGGTTGAGCGAACCTAAAACATGCAATCAGTCACCGATATAGCTCTTGACTAATTCAAAAATTATTTAAGGAAGAACTTGATGAGAGTGAAAACTGTTTTCTTTGTAACTTTCCCAACAAACTTCTTTTTGCTGGTATTTCTAATGTATAAAGTTACTCTTTTCCAATAAAAAGAGAATTTGTTAGCTCCCAGAATATTTAGAGTCTGCGGGGTACTCAAAGAAATAGCAGTTTTTGTAGTTGAAAGCTGTTTGTGACATTTGTGGGGATGTGTAATAGGTATTGAGTTTCAGGACTAATATTCCTTATGATGCTTTCGGTTTGGTGTTATGTGGTATACCCCCTCTCTCCAATAAAGAAAAGAACACTAGAGAAAGAATTTGGAAACTATAATTGGTGGTAAGTGCCTGACAACATATCTCTTGCTATTAAATACATTCTTACTGTTCATTCCTGTAAGTAAACAAAATCCGTAAGTTTCAATAACTAGTGCAAAGGCTGGCTATGTTACTCAGACACTTAAAAACTCTCGGCGGGTGCATGTTGAATCCTCCAAAATTAGTGCATTGTTGGAGGATCTGACAAAAGGGGCTGCAACATTTTGAAGAGACTGAGAAACATAGAAAACTGGTAATTCACTCTCTGAAAGAGGAAAAGCATCATATAAGGAATCAAAACTGACATATGGGATTCAATAGATTGAACTTCTTCTTACTCTTGTGTCTTAAAAGTTATGGTAATTGTTTATTGATGCAATAGTTAATTGGTCTTGTATTTGCTTATGGCAGTTGATTAGACTTGTATGTGGTAGACATCCAGAAAACACTGCAGATCTCCCTCATACTACTCTGACTCACGTATTGGAGCTTAAACCTTACATTGAGGAACCTGTTTGCTCAGTGGGTTCATCTCATTCTATTCATTGTCCAGATCTTCGCCCTCAAATCAGACATGATTTTGTTCTTTCAAGTAAAAAAGCTGTTGAGGAATACTGGAACACTTTAGAGTATTGCTATTCTGCTAGTGATCGTAAAGCTGCTTTGCATGCATTCCCCGGCTGCACTGTTAATGAGGTTTATTTCTTTCTATTTTCTTTGTCTTTCAAAGACTGCTCTGAATTCCATTCTTTGAGCAATAGTGTATGTTCATGAGGAAGCACCTGACTGCAGTAGGTCTCTATTGGATGCAGCCTTACCTTGCATTTCTAGAAGAAGCTGTTATAATCTTTTGTGAAATTGAGTATTTGATCTACCTTAAGTGGTATCTGCAGCTTTTAAAGGACATAACTACTTGAGAAATAGCCGAGAGTTGACAAGACTTCATGCAACAAAATGCATAAAGCCAAGGGGCCTTAATGAGCCAACTTATGATGAAGTTGTACACTTAATAACATGTCTAATTTCTGTAGAGCTTGATTGCATCCTTGAATTGGTTTAGAACATGGGGAAATTTCTTGTTGTACTTCTCTATAATTTGTTATTTATTATTAATTAATTACTTGCTTTGTTCTGTTATACATGGCAGCTGGAATAGGTGTTCAAAATTTTACTGTGATTTGATTATTGTATTTGCTAATAATTGAAGAAAAATATTGAGGTTACGGTTGAAGAGTTACCTTGATAGGAAAATATCAAGTCAAACTTCGAAATTTGAATAGCAGTGATTTGAATTATTGAAAGTTATGAAATTTGTATAGAAATGGAAGTAGTGTCGAGCCTTTCGACCAAAATAGAAAGTAAGGAAGGAAGAGTATTTTTCTTTGATTTGTCAATTTGGAGGAATAAAGTGGATTGCCATGCAAGAGTACTTCTTATCAGAAAGGAAGATTGTCTTATAGAACTGTCATTTGTTTATATAATAAATAAGATGGTTTGCTTTACTTAGTTAGTCTTGTGCTCTTTTGTATGTTTATGCATCTTTGTTCTTAAGAACTTGCTGCTGAATGAGTATTAATTGGGAGAAATATTATTTTTGTTTCATCTTCTGTTGCATTGTATTTAGGCTATTTGTCCCTCTTGATTATGTACTCTCAGTTTCTATTTGTACTGAGGCGGAAGTAAAATGTTGGTCAGGTATTTCTTTTCCGATCATGGGCCTCAGTTAGAGTTATGACAGCTGATCAGCGGGCTGAACTCCTTAAGCGTGTTATTAACGATGGCCCACAGAGGAAACTTTCATTCAAGGAATGTGAGGAAATTGCTAAAGATCTGAATTTGACTTTTGAGCAGGTTCTTCTGTGTTCTCTTTGCCCGCTTTCTGAGTTGCAATAAGAAAATTATTTGATGATCTTATAGGACATCTGGAAGTTGAATCTGTTAAAAAAGTACCAATCTGGTATCTTATCTAACTTATCTGATCGTTAGACATGATGAGGTCATTTAGTAACTGTTTGCCTTTCAAGTTTCATCACCTTGTTTCTTTAATGGGATGCCAGGAATGTAGTTATGTTCTTGGCATTTGGAGAATTCACTTACACAAAAGTGGACATCTTGGATTTTGTTCGTTTTCAACGTGAAATCATGTTAAATCTTACTCGGCATTTTTTTGGCTTTGCATTGTATGTGTATTGTGTTGTGATGCTGCTATCACGCTGAAAGAAACTTCATGCGCCATGTGTTTCCTCTTTACTGAGTATTTGGATTGACTTCTTTTAAGTATCTTTCGGCTTTTAAGTTCTTTTATTTTTGGTGGTGTTTGGGAAAGACAAAAAATGCTTTTAAACACTTTCGTGTAGGTTGAAAAGTACAAAAAAAAGCTAAAAGCCAAAAGATGAGTATTTTCAACTTATGACTTTTAGCTTTTAGCTTATAGGCTACTTTAAAAAGGTCAATCCAAATACCTCCTTAGATTACTTATTTTGTTGGCCATCTTCTTCCAGCAGTCATAGAATCTGGATCCACTTGTAAGCCTATAAAGCGGAGTTGCTGAGGCACCTGTGCATCGGGAAATATGCTGCTGGAAAACTGGCTGATTCTAGGTTAATAATTTATTGTTGGAAACCAGGTTTATCAGATTGATGGCTTGTTGGAATGTCAGTGTTTAATTGCAGTTCTACCATAAAATGGGATAGTTGCCATTTTCTGCGTGCTGCTAGATGAGTAAAGCTGAATTAATTTGGTATTGGAAGGTTAAAGAGGGTAAATAATAGAAAACACAATAAAGTTGAAGAGACAACCGAGCTACTAAGCTAAGGACAGAAGGAACCTTACCGGTGTTGATCTGAAAAAGGATATAGATGAGTTGCTGCTGATTTTGTGAAAAGAGAGAAAAAGAAAAAGATGAGTCCAAAACAACAAAGCCAAGAGAGAGAGAGAGAGAGAGAGAGAGAGAGAGAGAGAGAGAGATGAGTGGCGGTTGACATTGACTTTGTAAAGGACTTCTAGTTAGACACATAAGGCCAGCGTTCTCTGATAAAATAAAAGGCCAATATTGTACTTAATAATCTAAGCTCCTGACTAGTACATACCTCTGTTAAGGGAGCGATAGCTGATAGTACTGCTTTTAATTATGATTTGTGCTCATGACTCGGACATGAGCATGATTTAGGGAAGCCACATCATTGTCATACAAATAAAAGAAGATACATGAAAAATCATGTTAAAGGACCAAAAGATTGCTTATGAGGGGCCCCAGGATAAACAGTTTTACCCCTACATTAACTTTAAATATTATAAATTATTTAAAATTATTTAATAAATTAAATATTAAATAGTAAATCATACATGAATCAATCACCATAAAGTCTCTTGAATATCTATTGTTTGTATTAGTTTCATGTTTGAGTAAATTCATAAGTTTTTTGTTTGTTCATCTTCCAATTGGAAATATGAATGGTTATATTTTGCCCTTCACAATTTTGGAAATATGAATTGTTATATTACATAAATTTTATCATTACTAACTCTCCATTATGTGAATATATGTAACTCTCACTAATTATATTCAGTATGGTTTTTAATCACACATCTCAATCTCATCCATGATATCAAATGGATTAATCACATATTCATGACAACTCTGTCTGTTCCCAATTCTATTCTATAAATAGTGACATTTGAAACAATATTATATATACTTAAAACAGTTTTTTTTTTCATAAAAAGGAGAAAATCTATATGTTTTCTTTTCTTGTCTCTTTTAATTTGTTTTGTTTAGTATTTATGTTTGAAACAGCCTCTCTACTTCTATGAGGTAATGGTAAGTTCTGTGTACATTCTGCCTTCCCCAGACCCCACTTGTGGGATTTCACTGGGTATGTTGTTGTTGTTGTTGTTTAGTATTTATGTTTCTTCTTTGGTATTATTGTACAACTTTCTAATATTTTTTTGTTATTATTATTGAGAATTTACCATTTCCATCAATCTCGGATGGAGCCAAAGATTGACTATTTTTTGGCTTTGGAGTATGATGGAATAAAGCAAAAT
>JAABOM020000110.1:3792903-3837432 GCA_011800125.2 Solanum clarkiae | reverse complement strand
GTCATTTTGCTTTATTCCATCATACCCCAAAGCCAAAAAATAGTGAATCTTTGGCTCCATCCGAGATTGATGGAAACCATAACCGATAGTACTGCTTTTAAATATGATTTGTGCCCATGACTCGGACATATGCATGTTTTAGGGATGCCACATCATTGTCATACAAATAAAAGAAGATACATAGAAAATCATTATGTTAAAGGACCAAACAATTGCTTATGAGGGGCCAGGTAAAGGCTGTGTTGCCTCCAAATTTTCCAACATCAGATCATTAATAAATCTGTCACAAACAAGCAGTATGGTGGTAATCAGCTTCTATTTGCATGAAACAGTTAACTCTCACTTTCTTGTCTCTCAACTTGATGAATTTGAAACTTTATCTGTTTAATTAGGGAGCAAATTTAAATGATGATGAATCGCTGAATGCATCAAACAACACCTAATGATCATTTTTGCATACATGAAGAGCTAAAAGTAGTTTTCCATTATAAATCGACTAATTGGTACCATCTCATGTAATGACCGAAGAAATTCTTCTAGACCTTGAGAGATTCTTATTTTGGACAGTTGCATTCTTGGGGAAGGCTCATTCTTACCTGTTGCTTGTAAAATAGAGGCTTTTTCCAATACTGTTGTCTCATTTAATCATTAGAGTATGCAAGTCCTACATTTTTTCAGTCAGGTGACTGTTCACTTGCAGGTCCTTCGTGTCTATCATGATAAACGACAACGACGACTTACCAGATTTGATCAAGCTTCAGATGTTGGGAAGTATGGAATTCAGACGCATCAAGGTACACCTACATTATCTCCAAAGAAAAGGAAAAGACCTGTAAGAAGGAAATCTTCAAAGCATGCGGATGCTGGTACCGAGTTTGGACAGCCCCAGCCATTGAGCCAGATAGTCAATGAGGAACAAAGCTCTTTCCCGTCTACTTCATGCACAGAGACATGCAGCTTGGAGGGATGTCACCTTCGAGATGACGTGGTAGCTTCTGAAGAGTTGGAATTGCCTGAAGATGATGGGTTAGGACGTGCTTTTCTTGATAAATATGCCTTGTCAAGAGTGAAGCCTACACGCAAGGGAAGGTTCTGGTGGACAGATGATGTTGATAGGTAAATCTTATGAATTATTCCTACCTCATAAGGTCAATAACCAAATGGCTGGTTGTATGAACAGACCTTTTTCAAAGTTCCTGATGATGATAAGATTTTTGAGCATAAATTCTTAGTCATTAAATAATTGATTTACTGCTACTTCCTTAATGCTTTTAGCCATGCTATTCTTTTGCCTGGATCTATTTGTATGTTTAAGCTTATTACTTGTATTACATGAGAAACTTTATGTACAGGAAACTGGTGATTGAATATGCAAGACACCGAGCTTCTCTTGGAGCAAAATTCAATCGTGTAGACTGGGCAAAGCTTCAAAATCTTCCAGCACCGCCAGATGCCTGCAAAAGGAGAATGGCGTCATTGAGAACAAATCGACAGTTCAGAAAATCTGTTATGAAACTGTGTAATGTGCTTAGTCAGCGTTATGTGGATTACCTTGAGAAATCCAAAGATAAAAAATTGAACCATGAGGGTCATCAAGCAACGCAGTGTTGTTGTCGTAAAAATACCTCGAACTCCCTTTCTCAAGATCCATGGGATAACTTTGATGATGCCAATATAAAATTGGCCCTGGAAGATGCTCTGCGATACAAAAAGATATCCAAATTGGAGACCCTGCAAGATGTTCAACCTTTCTTTGATAACTGCTCAGATGTTAATAGTGATGAAATACAAGTGAGACCCAGGCTTTCTAGTCAATTATTTCATGAACTTTCGTGGCATAAATTAGTTGTATGATTACTTAGATTTAGGCTTAGCATTTCAACAAAAATATCAGCAACTTGAGGTGCCGGCACTTGCTGTAGGTTGTTTGCAGAAGTGCAGCTTATCTTGTTCTTTGTTTTTCCAGAAGAAACTATAACTAACTCACATTTTTTCCTTTACCAGATTGTTATTTGAATTATTATTTAATTTGATTGATGTTCCCCCTCTCTTTCAGGGTTCTTGTGGTCCTCAATCAGTTTTACCAATTTCTTGTGGCCAATGTGTTGAAAATCTTCATGAAAAGACTGAAGATTCTGGTACACCAATAAGCTCAAATAGGATCCCTCAGAAGTATGTGAATCTCACAATTGGTGGCATCCCCGTCAATAAACGATTATATGAATCAGCAGCAGTTGCTAATGCTGCAGAGCTATTTAAGCTCATCTTTCTCTGTAGCTCAAAATCTCCACTTGTGCCAACCTTGCTTGCTGAAACTTTAAGGCGCTATTCTGAGCATGATCTCTTTGCTTCTTTCAACTACCTCAGGGACAAAAAAGTTTTGGTAAATCTTGTTTTGTATTACTATGTATTAATATGCTGGCCTTGGTACATTTTTGAATTATCTCTCCATGTCAATTTATGTGATGATGTTTCTGTTCAGAGATGTTCGAAAAATTTTATATGATTCCATTAAGCATAGTAGTCTATACAGTTTTCATAATTTTCAAAAGTTCAAATTCATCGAACTATCAAAATTCTTTTGTACTTTGATGTGATGTAGGACTATCTTTCATTCATCACTGTAATATTTTCTTCTACTGCCGTTAGTTTAGTTTATAAGTCAACTTAACTTCTTAAATTTTTTGCTAGTCAAACGCCATGTAGAAAAACAGGAATATAAATTCACAGCTTGTCTTTTACAAGGAATCTGTCTTCACCTATATCCTATAACTATAAACATAAAGTAAATGAAATTCACTCTCAGTTTCTTCAGTAGGTGCAACTGTCGTTATAAAGACCCATCCTGTGTTTTGACCTATAATTAGAAAAAGATTTGTCTTCATCTTTTGTTTTCTCCTGCAAATATTTCCTAAGCTTTAAATTTTTCTCCTTGCAGATTGGGGGCCATTCCAATTGTCCTTTTGTCCTTTCTCAAACCTTCTTGAATAGTATAGAATCTTCTCCATTCCCAAGTGATACAGGAAAAAGAGCTGCTAAGTTTGCTAGCTGGCTTTGTGAAAGAGAGAAGGACTTGATTGCTGAGGGGGTGGATCTTCCAATGGATTTGCATTGTGGAGATGTTTACCACCTTCTTGCTTTGCTTTCTTCAGGAGAACTATCAATTGCACCATGCCTACCCGATGAAGGTGTCGGAGAGGTTGAGGACTCCCGGATATCTAAGCGCAAATATGATGACAGTGAATTTTCTGACAGCGACAGGTATAAAAAGCTGAAAACTTCAATGGCTGGTGATAGTGAGATTTGCTCACGCCGTGCAAAAGGTTTTCCAGGAATTAGGTTATGCTTGAGGCATGCTACATTTTCAAGAATGAAAACTATGGGTTTACTCAAAGACATTGAAAACGATAGTCGCACACTATCTGTTAAAGAGCATCAAGCCACTGACATTGGCAGTGTCTCATTCGACTCAGATGACCTAGTAAATGAACTTCACGATAGCGGGGTCCCATATACTGCAGTTTCTCCGACCGAGTCACCATGGCAAGCCATGACTACCTATGCTGAAAGTGTTTGTTCTTTTGGTTCTTGCCCGGAACAGAACTCTCTGGTGTATCCAGAAATGTTTAGATCCGTTTATTCAGCAATCCAAAAGGCTGGTGATCAAGGTTTGTGCATGAAAGATATCTCGAGGACTCTAAAGATGCAAGGTATGTAACCACAAATCTACAAGGTCCTTTTAACCCTTCCATTTAGATAATCATTGCATCTATTTATTTTTCCCAGAGAAAAAGTTTTCTGAAGCTGTCGTTGAGGTGCTAGAAGCATTTGGACGAGTTTTGAAGGTGCGTCTGAATTTACAGTTAGCTATCTATCCTTGTTTTTTGCACCATCTGATGAAGTTTCATGCACCTCCTTAGAGTTACTAATGAAAGAATTCTGATGAAATCCTTGGTTATAATTTATCTTATGTTATTTTTGTGAAATAACACTTCCAACTCATTTACTGAATAGGAAATATAAGTAAATGGATTGTATTAGAAAGAGTCTTTCTTGTAGAAAAAATAGAAGCTGTTGGTTCATTTGCTTATTAAATGGATACTTGTAATGGTATGGTCAATGTGGATTCACCTCTGCTCAGTGTAAACTAGTTTTGCCAGAAGCTCTGCTAGGTCTCTTTATTTGTGTTTTACTTTTCTGTATAGTGTGTTTGTCTTGTCACGTATGCATTGAATCTTGAGAATTCACTTCATATGAAACTGACTGATCACTGCTGAAAACATATGGATATTACTTTGAAATTCCCTGTAGCCCCCAAAATTTATTGTATTTAGGATAATGTCATACTTTGGTATGGTTTAACATGAATATGCCGGTTTTAAGTGCCAAGTGATATTAAGAAAATTGTTGTTTATTTAAAGAATCTACCATGTATCTCCTGAATTTTTTTTAAAGTATGCTGTATGTTAGAATAGGAATTTGTGTATTTACATTACTACATAGAGATCCTATTTATAGATACTACAATCTAATACAAGTCCAACTAGGAAACAACATACTATTCCAATTCCATTTCTAAATAAGACTATATATTCCTATTCCTATTTTAACACTGTACAATATAGACAGGATGGAAAGAGAAGAAGCTATGAATAGAGGGGGCCAAAATGCTTTGATGAGTTCCCCTGATGTCTCGAGCTGGTTTAGTGATATGGAAAATTTTGGTAGTTAGAAAAGGAATCATGTGACTAGGCACCGAACTTGGCATGGTTGTGATAAACATGTACTTCAAAATTCTGTATACTAGTTACTAGTAGATCGCTCATCAGTTTAAGTTTGGTGTGTTCGCATTCTTCTCAGTTAAGTGTTAGCGTGTTGTAGATTAATATATCACTGAGCCATGTGTTCTATGAATAAAATTGACTGACATGCTTAATTTGTTACTGACCAGCTTCGTCAATATTTTATGGATGTAGCCACTATAACTCAAAATAAAACCCATGACGTTATGTACTAAGCTTGTTGTAGTTGTTTGTTTTTAGCTTCGTAGTTGTTTATTTTTACATGTAGATTGATCAAGTAAAGATGGCACTACAGCTAGTGATATAATTTAAAGAGAATGAAACAGAGTGCAATAGAAGGCCCATCTTCTATTTAACTAATCTTTTAGTGGGACCACAAAATACAGGTCAATGCTTATGACTCTATTCGGGTGGTTGATTCTTTATATCGTTCCAAGTACTTTTTGACTCCAGTGGCTGCTATTCATAAAGATGCTACATTATCTCCTTGTGAAGATTCTGAGGTTAAAATAGATGAGGAGTCTGCTACACATAATATAGAAAATCCTAAAGATGTGGAGTTGCAGAAGGAAATGTGTGGGAATTCTGATAAGATACACAAAGTCACAATTCTTAATCTTCCTAAAGCGGATGCTGAACCTTCTAGTGAAAAGCAAACCATCAATGAGGCCAAAGGTTGTCGGCCTACTGAAGCTAGTTCACCCACAAGAAATCACCCAGAAGAACCGTATGAGCTCCGCTCTACTGGTTTGCATTTGTGTAAGCCAATATTGCCTTGGCTAAATGGTGATGGTACCAAAAATGAGCGTGTCTACAAAGGACTTGTACGCCGTGTTCTTGGCATAGTGATGCAAAATCCGGGAATAAAAGAGGTAAGCCCTTTTACTTTAATAAAAACATGAATACCTGATCATGACCAGTGAATATATGCAATTTAGAAGTATCACTTTCTAACTTTGTGCATAATGAATTGCTTCCAAATATTTGAGACAATTGGTCTTTGTTGATAGTAGAATAAATTAGTGAATTTCTTCTTAATTTTTGTCTAGTTCTCTTGTTGATACAGTATCTTTTTTTGACTCAAGTCTTTAGTGTCAGGTTCATTTGCTTCTCTGTCTTTTTCAATGTTCTTGAATAGATTTTGTACTCTGTACTTGCGAATACCACTTTATTTCGATTTGTTATATCACATGTCCTATGGATTAATTTCCCTATTAATTCTGGGACTCAATCATTGAATCATAGTCATTCTTTTTCTTTATCTTGATCATTTATGAACACTGCATTACCAATTTAATGCATTACCAATTTAAACATCCATTATCAGCTTGACTGTTTTTATGTATAATCGGTCCTCGTAGCAACATACATATACAGATACTTCTGGTTTATATTATTAGTTTCATACTGACAACTTAATTACAGGGTGATATTATCTGTCACATGCATGTTCTGAATCCTCAGGTATGATATTTATTTCTGTTTCCTCTGACTTGTTTTTTCAGTCTGTTGATAATCAGATAAAATGTAACATGAAGCTGGTAGCCACTTACCACAGAAATGTCACACTGCAGCTCGTGCTTCATTTGGTTTCCTTTCATGTGGCTGAAACCTGTATCACTTTTTTAGGGAGGATCTTTTTAGTTTTTTTTTTTAAAAAGAAAGAAATTATAAAAAGTCCAATAATCTCTTCTCCAAGGCTCTCTTTCCATAAATTATGAGCTGTCCAAAATTTTCATGTTTCCCATTATATCAATATGGAATTCCTCTAGCCAGATTGATGGCCTCTAAGTGCAATCTGGAAGCCCCTATGTGCCTTTTAAACATAATCAAAGTTCATCTCTTTACCGTACTTGTAGGTTCTACATGCCGACATCTTTTCTTGTTAGTGAGATCGTGTGCATCCTAGGCCAAGGACGTAGTTAGAAGCCCAACTACGGGTCAAACCCATAGCCTTTCCTCGAACAATGTAATTGTAGAGAAATTTATTAAATATGTATAATTAAATTTAGAATCGAGTTATTAACACTTGGAAGATATCATTCGAAAATCCAAAACCCATAAAGTTGAAATCCTGGCTTTGCATCTGTCGAGGTAGAGAATTGCTGGCACATCTAGTATCCATTAGTTCATTTGTCCAAAATTTGCTACAAGGGGAACACAATTTATTCTAATTTTTAGGTCTCGTAGATAACAAAGAAAATGAAAGTTTTGCTAGTAATGAAGATCTTAAAGTTTCAACCATTATTCAAATCCTTTTTGCTTGTAATGCATTTTGGGCCACTACCTCAGCGAGATAGGGGTAACCGGGTAAGGTATGTGTATACTCTACCCATGGCAGACCCCGCCCATGGAATTATGTTGGTTATGTTGTTGGTAGTAGTAAAATTTTTGTGGGTATGAGATTAGATAAGACACTTTTACCTTTCCTCATCTGCTAAAACATTCTTGTTATGTCTTTTAGAGTTGCAGAAGTTTGTTAAACATGATGGTCCTGGACAACGATATCTTTGTGCGTAAGATTCCTCAGACAGCTCCAAGCGGAGCACCAGCAATTCTGAGTAGTCTTCTTGGTAGCCATTTCACAAAGCCGAAGTTAGTTTCAAGGGAACATTTCTTTGCAAACCCCTCGAGTACACACCTGTTGTAATGAACATATAATACATACTTATGACGGTAGATTGTTGGATCTAGTTATTTATTTGTTTTGGTCTTCTTGTTCTCCTTTTACATGTTTGGAACTGAGGCACAGTTGTTGTCGGCATCTCCTAGTGCTGATCTTTGTATAGTACTTTGTGATCAGACACAGAAGTGGATGTTCATGCAAGTTTGATAAGAATCCACTAATTATTATTTACATTACATACTAACTTGAGATTACTAAAATTCAATTCTTGAATATGTCTCTGATCAGACATGTTCAGTTGACGAACGAACTTGTACAGGTAAGAAGAGCCATTTAATCCCAATCAAATTTTCCATTTGTGTACAAGGAAAATGAGAAGGAAATCAAAAAATTTACTTGACAAATTGATGCATTAGTTTCAAATCAAGAAAAATATTCAACTTGTTTAGTATTGAG
This sequence comes from Solanum clarkiae, assembly GCA_011800125.2. NCBI lineage: Eukaryota > Viridiplantae > Streptophyta > Magnoliopsida > Solanales > Solanaceae > Solanum > Solanum clarkiae. The sequence goes on along the minus strand of JAABOM020000110.1, from coordinate 3,829,548 downwards.
CACTAACTCAAAAGTGTAAGTAAATACATTATTTTGCAATTTTCACATTTACTGTTTTTGTAGTTAATTTATTCAACTAAATTGGAATTTGCTCTATATAAATTCATCAAGAGCTAAAAAATTCATAATCAACCTTTTATTAATGAATGTGTTTTAAGTTATATATACAGTCAATTTCAGTTTTTAAAACTGGTTGTTTGAGCTATGAATCCAACATCGTCAGCTGCTCCCAAAGCTCTAATGGAGCTAAAAGCAGCTCTCTTTCATGGCTTCCAATCATTCAATCAGCTTAAACACATTCATGCACGCCTTATTCGTACAGGTTTTGATCAAAACAATTATCTTTTAAACTTGCTATTAAAATCTACTTTGAACAATTTCAACAACCCAAATTACGCTAAACTTGTTTTCAATCAAACCCAAGAACCCAACATTTTTCTTTACAATACTATGATTCGTGGGTTGGTTTCGAATGATTGTTTTCACCAGTCAATTGATTTTTTCCATGAGATGAGGGATGAAGGCTTCTTGCCCAACAATTTTACTTTCCCATTTTTGTTGAAATCTTGTACAAGGTTGTCCGATTTTGAATTGGGTGTCAAAGCTCATGGGCTTGTTGTGAAAGGAGGATTTGATTATGATGTGTTTGTGAAGACTGGGTTGGTTTGTTTTTATGCTAGGTGTGGATTTCTTGATGATGCACACCAAGTGTTTGATGATATTCCTGAGAAAAATGTTGTGTCTTGGACCGCGATTATGACGGGGTATATTGATTTCGGGAAGTTTGAGGAGGCAATTGGGTTGTTTTGGAGGTCGTTGGAGATGGGTTTGAGTCCAGATAGTTTCACTATTATTAGGGTGTTGTCTGCGTGTAGTCGTGTAGGGGATGTTGGTGCTGGTGAGTGGATTCATGGGTACGCGGTGGAGATGGGTATGGGGAGGAATGTGTTTGTTAATACCGGTTTGGTTGATATGTATGCTAAATGTGGAAACATGGCGAAAGCTCGTGAAGTTTTTGATGAGATGGTAGAGAAGGATGTTGTGTCTTGGAGTGCTATGATTCAAGGTTATGTAGCGAATGGGCTTCCTAAAGAGGCGTTGGAGCTGTTTTACAGGATGCAACGGGAGAATGTTAAGCCGGATTGTTATTCAATGGTTGGTGTACTTTCCGCGTGTGCAAGTTTAGGATCGTTAGAAGTTGGTGAACGGGCTAGTAAGTTGATGGACATGAATGAGTTTTTCTGTAATGCGGTTTTAGGTACAGCACTTATCGATATGTATGCTAAGTGTGGGCGGATGGTATCAGCTTGGGAGGTATTCAGACAGATGTCGGTTAAGGATAGAGTAGTCTGGAATGCTGTTATATCGGATCTTGCTATGCACGGGCATGTGAAATCTGCATTTTGTTGTTTCAGTCAAGTAGAGAAACTTGGTGTAAAACCTGACGGAAACACATTCATCGGTCTCCTTTGTGCTTGCACTCATGCTGGCCTTGTTGACGATGGTCGCAAGTATTTTCAGAGCATGACCCAGTTGTACTCTTTGGAACCAGCAATTGAGCATTACGGATGCATGGTTGATCTTCTAGGCCGAGCTGGTTTGCTGGATGAAGCTCACTCATTGATCGTAAGTATGCCAATGAAGGCTAATGCCGTTATTTGGGGAGCTCTGTTAAGTGGCTGCCGGTTACATCGTGATACCAAGTTGGCTGAACATGTGCTAAAGCAGTTGATTGAATTGGAACCATGGAACTCAGGAAATTATGTTCTTTTATCAAACATCTATGCGTCTAACAATAAATGGGACGATTCAGAAAGAGTTCGGTCTTCTATGAATGTAAAAAGAATGCAGAAGATACCTGCATATAGTTGGATAGAGATGGATGGAGTTGTTCATGAGTTTCTCGTTGGAGATACATATCATCCTATCTCAGATAACATATACGCTAAGCTCAGCGAACTGAGCAAGGAGTTACGAGAGGCAGGTTATGTTCCAAAAACAGAGTACGTTCTATTTGACATCGAGGAAGAGGAGAAGGAGCATTTCGTGGGCTGTCACAGTGAGAAGCTCGCGCTTGCATTTGGCATACTAAGTACTAAACCGAGTGACGTTATCAGAATAATAAAAAATCTTCGTATATGTGGTGATTGTCATACGTTCTTCAAGCTTGTCTCAAAGATAACGGGGAGAGAAGTTATCTTGCGGGATAATAATCGTTTCCATTGTTTCCTTGAAGGATCATGTTCATGTGGAGATTACTGGTAAGACTTAAGAGTTGGTAATATGATATGGAGAATAGATGCCAATTGGTGCCATACTCTTAAGCAGAAGAAATAGGCCTAACATCTATCTGTCCAGAAATATTACTATCTAGTCGATAAGAGGAGCGATGCTGTAAAAAAGGGACAGCCCACCTCGCGCTCATAAGAAGGGTCGCGGCCCAAAGGGGTGTGATTTAGACTACCTACTTGATGCAAGATTCCATAGCCTACGGAGACAACTTTACTGTTGCTCCAAGCAAAATATTGTGTGACAGAAAAATATATGGTATGAATCAATTGGATAAATTTCTACAATTAGATTCTCCGTCCTCATAAATGGTTATCTTCATGGTTTCTTTATACTTGTGATGGAGGGTCACCGCAATATGTTATACGTTATCATGGAGAAAAAATTGATCAAAAGTTTCATTTCCAGCTTCGGCAACACTTCATCTTACATGAGTTATATTTGCCGATTCGTTGATCAGATGCTCCACCTCAGGTTGATTCAGTCCATTTTATTTGCATCTCCTCGTGAAGATGTTGTTCATGGGAAGCAATTCTACTAAATCCTGGGCTCGTTTTAGATCAGTCGCCATCTGGAGAGAAATAACTCAACTTTTGAGAGCAAAAAGCAAAATGATTAGATGGAGAAATGTTACATCCCCGGCTCCAGATGGATTTCTCAGTAGCAGCAGAAAAAGAAACACACATGTATTTTCCGCTGGCACATGGCTAATGCTAATCCTACTGTATGCTATGTTGTTCGGACTCCTACAGGTGCGGCTACAGTCCCAGCAACTATATTAGAAAACGATTTCTTTTATGAGAAATTAAGATATTATGATCTATACTATCGAGTTATTTTTCGCCTTGAAGAGTAATGCTTCTGCTTTGGAAGACAATTTTACCGCGAGTTCCATGTATATTTATCTTGCATTTCTTTCTTTTTGTACTAGAGAAAACATGACAAAACATACTGCACAGTAGCTATAACAAAATCGAGGAACAAGAAACTATAATAATATCACTTCATGCTCATTGCAGAGAAATTGGTATCAGTATAGCCACAAGCAAACCAGAAGATTTAGTTAACGATGACAACCAAATTTTGTTAAACCAATTGGCTCAGTACAAGGAGCAACAATCTTACAAAATTAATGCCAAAAGTCTCAGTAACACAATCAGTGATCAAACAAAATACTTAACCATCTGAATCTCTTTCTTCTTAAACCCACATTTCTCATAAAAAGGTCTATTCTCTTCATTGCAATCAAGAATTACCTTATAACAACCCATTGAATGAGCATGATGAGCAAGATAGTCAACAATTTTCTTACCTAATTGCATCCCACGAGCACTCGAATCAACCACTACATCCTCAATATGCCCAGCTTTACCACAATTCCTCACAAACTTCTTCTCGATGAACACACTTCCAGTCGCGACAATCTTCCCTGATCGGAGATCTTCAATCACACAAATACAGTGATCATCGCCATACTTGGCGATTTCTTCGAATCTCTCCTTGAATTTCTCATCTGAGACTGAATCACAGACAGTCAATTGCCTCAACAATTCAATAAAACCCTTCTCTTTGTCTGAAATCTCCAGCTTCCGGATATGAAACCAATCTTCACTCTGCATCATTGCCTTGTAGCTGATTCTGACCTGAGCTACCAAATAATGGAAGGCAGAAGAATTTGGGGGGCAAAAACCCAAAATTATTTTCTTTTTTCTTAAAATATAATATAAATATTAAGTGTTGACAACAGATCCAATTTACTAATAGATAATTACACTAAATATTTTAGATTTTACAATTTTGAACGCAGATAATTTTGTCCAAATCTAATTCATTCTAGTAATATTACAAGTATATTTAGGACCAAAGTTAATCATATAGCAATTTTATTATTCTATTTATCATAGTTAAAGAACAATTTAAAGGAGTACATTTGTGGTGAGAATATATTTGGAAATTAATTTTTGGATGGCAAATTTATTCTATTTTCCATTATTATGAAGTTTTATTGGGCAAATTCCTCTCCATAGGATGGTGAGAATAAGTTGGGCTAAAATTTGATTTTGGGCCAACATGAAATGTACACACTCTTTTTACTGTACAAATATTTCGAAAATGGTAAGTTGGGGATGATGATGCATAAAAGGATTATGGTAAGATATGTAGGATTTTTACGTCTTTTACTATAGTCTCGAGTTTAAATTTTCGATATAAAGAGATTTTTCTTAAGAGAATGTTTAGCTTTTAAATGAGCTTTATTCTGTACAAATCTGAATTAATCAAAGCTCATTGTGATATGAAATAACGACATATATCTTTATATTTAAACTCTATTTAATTGAAATTCTTGCTCTGATACTATATATTATAATTTCAAAAAATTTAACCGTGGATTTTTAGCTAATGCATTACTTGAGAGCTAATGTCCAAGTAATAAGACATTCATTATACGATACTAAAATGAAAAAATTGTAGCTCTAAGCTAAGGTAGCTAGACGCATTGAATTCCACCTTTTAGTTCTCTTTTTTTGGTTTTATTTTTCTATTTAAGGAAATGTTACAAATGATCAATCAAGATTTCTTCATTTTTAATTAGAAGTTTCGTATTCAATAATAGACTGGTCCTTGGCATAAAACCCTTTTTTATTTCCTGAATGGACTTTTCCCCTTTTTTATACATACTCGAACTAGGAAAGTTAATGAATTTCAGATATTGAACTATTAAAAATGTTAAAGATATAATGTTATTTATCTTCCAAATGCTCCCTTCGTTCACTTTTAATTATCAAATATTTTCTACTTTGATTTTCTCTTGTACTTATCATTTTTATTAAATCAAGGTAGGGCAATTTATTATCATTTAATTAATATCTTTGAAAAATATAGTTAGTAAATATGTTTGGAACCCTGTCAACTAATAGAGATAAAATGATAAATTTACTATACTAATAACTATTTTTTTAATAGGTAAACTAAGTCAAAATTTAACAACAAAAGTGAACGAAGAAAGTAATACATATTTAGTTGTTGATTTTGTTCTTTTTAATTACCCTAAGCCTCCACAATTAATAATGAAGTATGGAACTCAATGGAACATTAATTTAAACATTTAAATCAACTTGACTATTTAGAAGACTAATTATAAGTTAAAATAAGAGGAAATTTGTCATTTGGAAAATGACAAATCTTCCAACAAATTATTACTCTCTCTATTAACACCTGCTCTATTATTTTATCTATCAATCATAAATTATAACTTCAAAAATAATAAATAAGAGATGTGGGATAGGAAAAAGAGCTTCTCGTATTATGCTCACGTGCAATTCTAGTTTCGAAATTAGATAAACCTATTTTTATATATAATTAATAGAGATTTGATCAATCTTTTATAGAAATTGTTGATACAAAACATAAAATATTTAACCACACAAAACAAGAGAAGAGAAAAGACAGAAAGGAGTAGGTTAAAATAATTCCATTGAAAAAAGATGACAGCCTAAACAGTGAAGGACTATTTGTTGCTACATATTTTACAGATAATATTTGCTGTGACATCACTATTTATAATTTATAACATAATATGTATGTGTAATTTGTGGATAATTTTACATGTGATTGACCTAAGTACTTCTTTAAATTTAAAGGAGTACATTTGCTATTATTCAAACATTATTTTTCTTACCAAACCTTATAATTGTCGGCATGCAATTCAATTCCAAATACTTGGTCCCAATTTGCCTACTTTTAAGCACACACAGTAAGCATTGAATATCCCATTCAAGACTACACAATTAATTAAAGGTAGGTAACTGTTCAGACACAAAGTCCCATATTGGTGATTAATGGGATGAGTGATCTCCTTATAAGACTTAGGTAATCCTCCTCCCTTCGAGCTAGCTTTTGGGGTGTGAGTTAGGCCGAAGACCTACTTCAACAGTAACCAATAACCTCAATGAGAGGAGATCTATGATATTAATTATGAATTCGCGTAAACTCAATAATTTTGATTAAGATTTCATATGATTATTAAGAGTTTTATTAAAGATTATAAATATATAACTATAAATCTAGTTATTGTTGTATAATATTAAAGATCTATGATAATTAATTGAATTTTTGAGGTTTTTTTCAAGGTTCAAAACAGTAGAATTTTTCAAAGTTCAAGATGAATGTTTGAAACTTTTTCCATATTTGTCCTTTCATTTATTGAACTTTTATATTTTTTAGAAATTAAATTACACTATATATTTATGATTTTATAAAGGGCAATAGTGGAAAGTATGGTGTAAAGTTTGTCTTTGAATGTTTTTTTAATATGTGTACATTACCTTACAAATTTAGTTAATATGAGACAGAGGGAGTACTAACTTAAAGTCGCTATAAAAATTCTATAAAGATTAAAATTATGATTCTACATACACACACTTATAATTGAGATTTGTTCACCATTAATTAGAATTCTCGAGATCAAGCCGTAAAGATGATGTTGTTTTTAGTAGGGAACGATTTACGCTCTTTAATAAGTAGCCTTCTCGATTTGAAATCAAATTAGTTCGACAATAACATATGAGACATATTGGAGCAAAAACTGGAAAGAATGCTTCATCAATATGAGGCATGATATAATAACTTTATCATTAACTAAAGATCTCGTACTAAGTTATACAAAAAAGTTCTAAAAAGGAGTGTTTCCTTCTCTAATGGGCTTTACACGATACAAATAGATATTATTAAAATCTTAATATGAACATTGAACGCTAGACATGAAAAATAAAATCATGACGCTTTTATTGCACCTAGTCAAATGAATCTTGTTTGATTTGGTGGTCAAAGAAGGTGGTCTCTCTATTGCTATTGTTTACTAAGTCCATCAAGTCAACAAATCTTCTTTGGAGTCTTAAATATAATGGAAAATCGAACGCTCCTTAATAAGATTTTTTATTTAGTCGATTGACCAACTCAGCTCCTAAGTAGATTTTTCATTCTTTATATATATATATTTTACACTTCCATTTTAATCGAACGTGGCAAGATAGAGAAAAAACACATTTCCCTGCATTTTATTTTAATGAAAAATAGTATCTTTCAAGTTTCAAGGCAGAAGATACTAGATATAAAACAGAAATATATATAAATACAAATAAAAGTAATACATATAAGATGGATGATAACAACATCAAATATAAATATGCGATTAATCTTACTAACCTATTATATCATAAGACCAAGACTAGATATCATCCTCGTGATATATAAAGAAAATTTAGAAGTTGAAATTAGGAAGAAAAAAAGGTCTACATAGGCTACTATATTAACTTATAACCAACCACCAAAATAAAAAATTATATTAAAATAAATATAAAATTGACCATGCAACGTAGAAATAAAAAAAACATCATTGTTCCAGTAGACTTGACCAAGACAATATAGACTGGAAAAGTAGCATTTGTGATTTTTTTTAGTTGTGATTATATATATGCAACAAATGACGACTTGAATATTCTAAATCATAATAAAAATAAACTTTTTATTTTTAAATAAAAATTTTAAATTTTCAAATGTCTAATATAAAATTATTTTTTATGAAAAAAGCATTTTATTTTTTAAAGTGATTTCTTTTAACATGAATTCAAATTAATAGAATTTGAAAAATGGGTAGATAGGGTGGAAAAAGGGAAGGAAAGAATGGAAAGACGACTTGAAAGCTTGGGTCAATTATTGGGAAAAAATTGGATTTTTGTATTGTTACTATTTTTAATTTTTTTTAATTATTATATTGTGCTCTTAAATTTCAAGCTAATAGTAGACGCGCATACTAGAGGGAGGTGAAGACTTTTGTGGAGATTTTTTTTTTAATATGAGTCTATTTTAATAATTAAATATTTTTTAATAAATTTTTTATTTTTATTAGCATGACATGATTTATCAATCTTTAATTATCGATAGAAAATTTTTATTTATTCTGTCAGAATAAGATGTCAATTTTTGTATTAAATATATACAAAGAATTATTCACTGCCTATGATCTAGACTAAATTCTAAATTTACACCTTCTAAGGATTTTGATGTTGCCAAATAATTATAGTTTTTGATGAAGATGTAAATGTTTGGCAAAACCTTAAATCATTCTATTTAGTGAAAAAATAACTAACTAAAAAATAATTTTTCGCTTCTAATTTTATTTTAAAATTCTCCATTTATTCTTAATAAAATAATTTTTCATCACAAAATAATCTACGAATTGTTTTTATTACGAATTTAATTTTTTTTCAAAATAATCCAAAGATTATTTTAAATTATAATTTTTAATTTTTTTCTTTAAATATTATATCCGATCAAAAATATCTAGTAAAATGAGACGGTGAAAATAATATATATCTATATATATATTAATGATATACATGGACCTACACAACCTTTTAGGGTCCAAAATTATGAAACTTAGAGAATAGACCACTTACAAAACAAGACTTGTGGATGAGACTTGAGCTTGAGCAACAATGATTGACACATCAATTTAAAATTAATATGATTCATTTAAACTTTACACAAGTTTAATTTACACAAATTAATTACTATTTTATTTAGTTCATATAAAAGTTGAGTTGCTATATGCTTGTCTAATTTATATCAATTCTTCTTTTCAATATGGTACAAAAAGGTATCACATTTTCATAATAAGAAATAAGTTAAATTTTAAAAATTTATATTTCATATATAATGAATTTCATACAATATTAAAACATATACATCAATGTTAAATTAGTCTGCACACGTCCGTTATGAATTAAGAATAATTTTTTTTATCAATTCAATATCAAAATATATTCTAATTAAAAAAAAAGGTTCAAGTAGATTAAGAAATTTAATAAATAAGCAAAATATTATTTTTTTTAAAAATAATTTACATATATTTTTTACCATTTATTTTTTCTTGTGGAGTCAAATTATAGCCAAAATTGTAGTGGAATAATTAAACGAAAACTCTTATTCAAAGTCCGTACAGGCGAGTATCTCTTTTATTCCACACTCGCGCGTGGGATTTATATCTTATAAATTGTTTCGTCCAAAAAATTTGACACTTCAGACTTACCGGCAAAAAAACCGCAGTCATATATTCCGTTCCACTCATTTCGTAACTCTGACTACTCTCATTCCCCGGCTGGCGACTCTCTCTCTCTAGAAGTTTCTCTCTGTGAAACTTACTCACTGAACTGACTGAGTTAGTTGAGCGAATCTCAAGGCTTTTGTAGAGCAGAAACAATTATTATTGACCGAGTCTCTCTCAATGGAAGTCGAAACTACCGGCGTGTCAAATTTTGACCTCAACAACTCCTCTTCCGCTCAGGTTCCTTCTCTTCCTTCTTCGTATAGAAAACTCATGGATACGTCCTCTTGTAAACTGACGGAGCTCCGTATTCCCGATTTTGGGAGCTCTGACCACATGTCGGAACTCGAAGGATTTGGTTCGCCGGTTACTGCCGGTGTAGAATGCGGCGAAAACGGTAAAGTTTCGTTTCCGGCGTCTCCTTCTGTATCTGAAATGGGAGGTCGGGAATGTGATTTCTCTAACTCCGATGAAACGACGACGCTTCCGTCGAATGCTGCGAAGAGATTGCAGAAAGTTTACCGAAGTTATCGTACACGGCGTATGTTAGCTGACTCTGCTGTGGTAGCTGAAGAGCTTTGGTAGGAGTTTTAATAATTTATTTTTGGAAATTCAAATAATTTATTTTTTATTTTTATTTTACCGTGTAAACAATTGCATCTTATAATAGTTTGTTTTTTTGAATATTTGAACTCTAAAAATATTTTCTAGTTCAATTTAAGTATGACGATTAGTTATTTGTATAAAGGTGGCAAGCAATAGATTATGCTCGGTTGAATCACAGTACAATTTCATTCTTCGATTACTCGAAGCCAGAGACGGCGGTTTCACGATGGAATCGCGTTGGTTTAAATGCTTCTAAGGTACTCATTTCGTCTCAAATTATCTATTGTGACTCTCTTTGACATATTCCTTAGAAAATACTAAAAGATATTTTTAATTATTTAACCTTTTATTAATGACTATCAAAGGTTAAATAGGGTTATCTTGTCTTAAACTTCCTTTGAGATAACTATCTTTAGAAATTACTATAGATAATTTGACACAGAGGGAGTATTGTTTACATTTTGCTTTGCACATGATTGATGTAATAAACAATAGGCTAAATTATGTAGAGATCTCGATATTAGACTCACAAATTAGTTTTACTATTGGTATAGTTGTACAAGTTCTAGTTCATATGGATAGAAAATTATTAAAAAAGATCTTATTATACATATTTTCATTGTTTTTTATAATATAGTTTGCCTTTCTTTTAATTTACTAGAACAACCACAAGGGCCCTTAATTTAAAGCTTCTTTCGTCATGTTAGGTGATCTTTCGTTTTCCACTCTTCATTTTGTGTAGTACTACACAGGTCCCCCATAAGTTTTGCAGATATAGTTATATTGAATTTTATGCTACAAATACAACAGTTACGAAACTTTGTGGGATTACACCGGATATGTCGTAGCAATTGAAAGTTTTATGCCGGAAATTAACATTGTAGTAGTAGTGCAAAATTTTGTACTAGGATTATTTTTTCGCATCTTGAAAAACCAAACAAGCACTAACCTTACATACATTCTGGTCAGGTTGGTAAAGGTCTGTCCAAGGATGCTGAAGCTCAAGTATTAGCTTTTCAACACTGGATTGAGGCTGTGAGTTTGCCCTCTTTACTCTGGTGTCCGCTCTTGATTTATTTTAATATATGCTCCTCCTCCAAATTTAATTTCATTATTAATGAGATATGATATTTGATCTATCTGTTGTGGTAACTGTAGATTGATCCACGCCATCGATATGGACATAACTTGCATATCTATTACGAAGAATGGTGTAAAACTGACGCTGGCCAGCCCTTCTTCTTTTGGTAAGGAAGCTGAATGCTGAAATTTGTATCACATGCACCGTCTCAAATGTAAATCTTCAGGTCATAAAAAGTCTATATTGCTGAGACTTTTCAAAAATGTCATGGGGTGCATAGCGAATCCTTAGTGCATTTTTGGAGTACCTGACACTAGTGTAACAACATTTTCAAGAGAGTCGGAGCAATATAGGTCAAAGTTGCAATTGTGTGATTGCAGAAAAGTGGATGTAATAGTACCTTTATGCTAATTGCATAAACTCTGCATTTTTTCCTGGTTGGATCAACTATTTCTTTATTATCATTTGGCTACTAATGCAATTTTGTTAAAATTGAGGATTGAATTGATTGAAATAGTTGATTATGAATATTGTATGTTTATCTGCATTGCATCCATCGCTATAAGATAAAGCAGCATATTAAGATTATCTTTGCTATGATATGGTTATATTTTTAAATTTATAAGCTTTAGACTGGGTAGCTTAGAATGACTAGGCATGTGCAGGTTGGATCTTGGAGATGGCAGAAAGGTTGACCTCAATGAATGTCCAAGAGCTAAGCTTCAGAAACAATGCATCAAGTATCTTGGACCTGTATGTGCTGTATCTTTTGTTACGTATGCTCTACCTATCACATAGTTTAGCATCAATCACGCACTGCAACAGACATGTGTCCACTAAACTACTTGCACCAACTTTTTAGCCTTTAATTAGCTCTGTCATACACGATCTAACTTGATTCCTTGTTTTGCCCATCTCATTACTTGATATTAACACACAACTCCTAACTGTTCCTTCTTATTCTTTCTGTAATTAGCAAGAGAGACAGCATTATGAGTACATAATTGCTGAAGGACAAATACTGCATAAGCTTACCAGAGATCTTCTTGACACAACTAAAGGTCCGACAGGGACAAAATGGATCTTTGTGATGAGCACCTCGAAAAGACTCTATGCTGGTGAGGTGAGCGGTATAGTGTTGCTGCATAAAGTTCTTTTTTTTGATTTCCTCTATTAATATTTTTATCATAATTATTCTTGAAATTTATGATTATCCTAATTCTCAAAGAAGTTCCTTTCTATATGTCTTTCAGAAAAAGAAAGGAATGTTTCACCATTCCAGCTTTCTGGCTGGTGGGGCTGCTTTAGCTGCTGGAAGACTAGTGGTACAGGATGGGACTGTTAAGGTGATTAATTTAAGTTTTGTGATCTCTATATGAACAACATTTTGTATTAGTTCAATCAGGCGCTGTTAAAAATCAAATAGATTATGTGGATTATCTTTATTTTTGTCAGATATGATGTTTGTGAGACTTCTTAATTGAACAATTGTGGCTCCATCATTAGTATAACAGTCTCTGATAGTTCTGCAACTTCTGTTGCAGCTCTAGTACTCTACACCATATAATTGCAAATAGGCTTGTTTAACCGACTCTTTTGCCTTGCTGTTGACGTGTTTTGCTTGAATTCTGCTATACTCTGACATTCTTTTTCTTCAGTCTCTTTCACCTTACAGTGGACATTATCGGCCATCGGATGATAGCCTTGAAACTTTTCTATCGATTCTCAAGGAACATGGAGTCAAGGTGGATGAAGTTGAGGTGAGTGATTTTCATGTCTCTAGTCTTGCATCCATATTTCTCTTTTAATGTCTTGAAACACGAGACTAGAGACCCCTTTATCTCATTATTTACTTTTGAATATTTAGAGTTTATTTATATTAGAAATGGCACCAAAACTGTGAAAAACAAAGAGAGAAGCAAGCTAAGTAAGACTCAAATCCTCCATCACCTCGGTGCCTATTATAAGCTTGTTGCTCATACTCATCAAATATGTCATCAGGTCCTTCAAAGTAGCGCATTTTTTAGAGGATCCAACATGGTTTAGTTAACATTTTTAGAGAGTCCAAGCAAGCATATGTTTAAGTACAGTGGGGAATACTCTGCTCCTCGGGCCACAGTTCAGGATAAAGAAATAATAACTTATTTTGTGGTTAGAATTGCTCAACTCCCTCAAATGATCTACCTTTATTATGATGCTCCAGTTACTATAATACTATTTTATCTTTATAACATCTAAGCAACTATATTACTTTTCGTCTTCCTTGTCTTATTTCTTTCCCTTGCTTCCTCTGTTCATCCTCTCTATAACAACAACATACCAGTATAATCCCACAAAATGGGATCTGAAGGATGGTAGGTTTTATGCAAACCTTATCCCTGTCCTGAAGGTAGAGAGACCTCTGTTCGTCCTCTCTCGCTTTTCTATTTTGCCTCAGGGTTAAGGCTGGTGGTGAGATTTACCTTTAATGCAAATGGAACAATGCTTACTGGGTCCCTAGTCCTATACCATACTTTCTGCTTTGGATCAGATTGCACTTGTATTTTCATTGATTACTCACCAAGTTCTAATCTAAATAATCTGTGTTTTTGTGATCTTTCAGATAAAAAAGGCAAATGATGACTATGACTGCTCAGGAGATGTAAAATCTGTTGAAAAACGTCCTTCTGAACTTTCAACTCTATCAGACTCTCCTCCAAAGGCAGTAAAGAAAGAGGAGAAAGACAGTTCCACAGAATCACTACAAGCTGAAAAGAATGCAACAAGCTGCTACCAGAGAACGCTCTCAGGAGGCCTTCACAGCCCAAGAACAGAAGTACCAAAGACTGCTATACTAGAAAGGATCAACTCCAAGAAATCTTCAAAATCATATCAACTTGGCCATCAACTATCCCGGGTATGGTCAACAGGCGCGGGTCCAAGAATTGGCTGCATTGCTGATTACCCTGCTGAACTAAGATGGCAAGCCCTGGAACTTACTAATGTTTCACCTAAACCTTCTCCATCATCAACTCCTAGGCCTTTCGAGGCTCTTTGTTCGCCTACTTCTTCTTCACCCGTTTTTAACAATGTACTCGTGAAGTCTTCGTGAACCCCATACAATATGCGGCTACTGTATCTTACATTTTGGTCATGTGTTTATGTCCTTAGAATTCAAGTTTTACTGCAAAGGACGCAAAGGACTCTGTTCTGAATCTGCTTCTTTTGGCTTTTCTGAAATCAGGATGATTAGGCAATTACATGGTCTCTCATTTGTTTTCTTCCAATTGGCATAATATAGTAATATGAGAAGTTGAAAAGTTCGAAGATTCTTAGGAAACATCCTCTCTACCTCTATGAGGTAATTGTAAGATCTGCATACATTTTGACCTCCGACTCCACTGATGGAATTCCAAGTTGTTGTTGTTGAGAAGTTGAAAATTTAAATTAATATTTGCTTATGAAATTATCTATTTTTCACAAATTCACTTTAGAGGTTGATTTTTGAAATGTGAAAAACAACTCTAACCTAAATTTTCAACTCACTTTCTACACCCAATTTTTTTAAGCTTCTGTTTTATAACAAAACCATCTCCTCATTAGATCATAAAGAATAGCTACTTTAGATCTCTCTGACATTGTTTAAAAATTGACAAAATTTAATAACATCTAATATCTCATATATGAAATTTAAGATGTAACAATTGTCTTAATTAAATATTTTTTTTTCTGTTAATAAATTATTTCAAAAAAATATAGATGATTTTTTCTACCTGTCATAATAATCCTTATATATTAAAAAAAACGGTATTGGTGTTATGCTAGAAACTACTACCAAATACCGAAATTAGCTATGTCACGTGCCATACACGTGATATCCATAGATACATCGCTTCTTTGTACCTATATTTATGATCTGGCAATGACACGTTGTACTCATTCACCGCTTCCTTTTTCTCCATCTCTTTTTTCCCCTTTTCATCTGCTGCTCTCTTCTCCGTTCACTTTTTTTTCTTCCATTTCTTATCACTATGATCCCCAAACAGGTCGCAGATCCACCGCCACTGTGGAAGCCGGAGCAATGGAGGTTTTCCGGTGGAGCCGGCGAAGATGAACTGGTGGATTGTGAGAATATGGATAGGAAAAACAAGCTGCGTTTGGCTTGTTTGATTCATCTCGTCGCTATCAGCTAATCCGATACACAGGAGGTTACAAATTTTTACAATAATCTAAAATTAATACTTAATTTACAATCAAATATTTTTATATATATCTAATAAATTTTTTATTCTATAGGCTATGGACAAAAATTATGGAGTTTACATCTGCCCTAGCTACGAGGTTAGTTTATTCTTCTTGTCAATATATAGATAGATAAAAATTATTGAATTTATATGAACATGAACCTTTTATGCTAGTTTTTATAGTCGATTTTAACTAGTTTGTTATTGAAGAATAAATTTAATTTGCGGAAAATAAGAGGCAAATAGTTTAAACACGTCGTTGCTATGTAAATTGTCATAAGACGACAAAAAATAAAACTAAAATAAGGCGGCAAAGATAGAATCAAGCCTTAAACTTCAGTGGAATTACGAAATTGCCCCTTTTCTCTTGCCACGTGTCATTATAGAATGGGCCACGTAATTGCCTACATGGTTCACCATTTTTATGATAAATTCCAATTGGCATAACGTAATTGAAAGCAAACATGTTCAGATCATAAGTTAAAATGTTGAGCATTAAAAGTTTGGTAAGAATTAAACAGATTGAGGTATGATTCGTATTTTTAAAAGTTAAAACAGTCCAAAAAACTTTTAGTGGGATTAATAACTTATTCATCGTTATTATTTCAACCTATTTTGATTTATTCAGGTTATATCTAACTCGTTTTATTTGACATTTTTTTAAGATGCGTGATGACAAATGGAAATTTGCCAATTGTCAATTTAATTCTCTAATTGGAAACTCCTTAAAAAGTTCTAAAAATTTAATTTAGGTTATGATATGAATTCGATGAATCGTAGATTCAATGTTTTCACATATTCTTGAAGAAGCTTACAAGCAACTTATAAATATTCAATCATTATTTAAAAAAAAATTTATGCCTTAATATTAATTACTTCTTCCTCGAATTATTTTTTAAAACCTAAGAATATATATCAATTAATAGGGCCATTGTGGTAAAAATTTACATTTATTAGAGGATTATTTTTTAAGGGACGTATGAATTTCTAAATAGACAAGTATTAGTCAACAGAGAAAATAGCTTATAAGTAGCTTTACAAGCAACTAGGGCAAAGCTATCCTATCCTATTGCTAGAGGTTCCTCCAGATCTCCTTTGATAAAAAATTATATTGTACTGTTTATACTAGTTAAAATAATTTTTTATTTATACATAATAGATGTTAAACTTTTTGTGACTAGTTTGCGTGCTTATTTTTTCAATTTTGAATTCTTTTAATGAAAATCTTGACTCCGTCTTTGTAAGCAGCTTGTTTTTTTTTTTGTTTCCCATTCGGTGCCCACATTGGAGCCCGATTAAATTCGGATTTGTGCCGGGAAGTCCTACATTGGGGGGTAAAGGAGTCCCTAACAAAAGCGACTTCGTACCCAAGGAGATTCGAATTCGAGATCTCTAGTTAAGGATGAAGGAGTACTTACCACTCCACTACTGCCTTTGTTGGTTGTGTAAGCAGCTTGTTGAAATAGCTGACAAGTAGCTTATGAAGCAATTTGCTCAAATATCTGACAAGTAGCTTACAAAACAACTTATTGAAAATATTTGCCAAATAGTTTATGAAGCAACTTGCAGAAAATACTAACAAGCAGCTTGTGGATATATGCGACAAGTAGCTTGTAGGTAAAAATAGCTTTGTAAGCAGCTTTCTAAAATAACTTACAAGTTCCATAAATAGAAAACTAATTTAAAATTCTCTTTCCACGACTTCTTTGATCATATTAAGCCATACAAATATCTATGACTCATTTTAGATCATAAACTTTAAAAAAATTTCTTCCTTTCTTAAATTCTACGTCATGTCAAACTAACTAATATAAATTATGATTTCAATATATTATTTTACAACAATTTGATTAATTTCAATTTTTCTTTTTTCCTAATATGTTTGCATAAAGTAATTGGTGAATGTTTTAGCCACGTTGGTGCCATGTAAACACAACAATATAGAAGCCGTAAAGAATGACGAGATTAGCCCTTTTCTTCTCCAAGTGTGAACATCTCAATGGGCCACATCCCTTCACCATAGTATCCTACGTTTTCTCACCTTTTTTTTAAAATTAAAAAAAAAAAACTAAACAACATGCTACAAATAATTTAAATTTTAAAAATCTCTTGAAATATATATTTACAATAAATAAATTATATATATAAAAATAACTCATATAATATCTTAAAATTGGATTCTTTTAAAAATTATACATGATGAGAGAACTGGTTTTTAAAAGCCATAATGCCAAGGGATATCAAAGTGACAATGAATAGGACGGGGCGAACTGAATTTTCAAGAATTCATCCCCAACTATCTTAGAAATGCTAAAGTACGTGAATCGATTATCTTTTCAAGTTGAGTTGAGATCTTATTACTATATTACTTCCTGTTATTTATTTTAATAATTAATTTACATATGAGTGCTTTTAAATAGTCGTCTCAAAGGCGAAATCAAATTTTAAACTTATTTTTTTTATATATTTAATAAATGCAAGGTAAAATTACTAATAATAATTTTTGTGGTTGGATTCTTCTCTAGATCCTGCACATAACGAGAGCTTTAATATATCGAGCTTGTTCTTTTTAATCATTTAATAAACTTTTATTTGAACATTCAATTGAATTCGTATCTAAATTTCTAACTTCGCGTGTTCCTTTATTAAGGGAGATGGTCACACACGTGGTCTTTGATGATACAGCTTCTTTAGTACAATGGTGGGTGTGCATATTTTCTGATTTGACATGACACGTGGCAGTCATTCACTATCCCTTTTCTCCCTCTTTTTTAAACTTTTTTCCCTATTTAGTTCTGCTCGCTTCTTCTCATTTTTAATTTTTGTTCAGCAGTTTTTTCTGTTCTTTTTCAAAATGAACGACGATTTTACACCGCCTTACAAGGCGGAGAAAGGGAAATCCTCTGGTGGAGATGGAAAAGATGAACTGGTAGATTGTGAGTTGGAAGCAGCACAAGCATTGGCTTGTTTAGCTCATCCAGGATCATCTGGTCGCTCTGAGGTAGTAGTTTTTGTTTTGAAAAATGTTTTTTTGCCTTTTTATTTCGAGTTTTGTTAGTTGATTCCAACTAGTTTGTGATTTTGTAGTATATTGTGTGTGTGTTTGTTTTGAAATTTTGATTTTTGGAGTGTTGTGTAGTGAATATTGGGTTGAAATGGGTAAGTGTATGATGATGGTATGTGTGTGTGTATGCAGGCAATGGTCTTATGCAAATTTTACTATTTGTATGATGATTATTGGGTTGATTTCTCAGATCGTCATTCAACTGATAGTTAGGGGCGTATGGCCGAGAAAATTGTGAGTATTTGGAAAAGATAGTTTTTGTTTTCATGGTGAAATTGAAAAATGATATTTGAAAATCAACTTGAAGTTGTGTTTGGGCATGAATACAGATTGGAGTTGTTTTTTGAACTTCTGTGACCTATTTGAAGCGAAAATAACTTTTTGGTGTTCTTCAAATTTCAGAATTCAACTTGAAATCCAGAAAAAGAAAAAGAAATTCATTGCCAAATGCCCAAAATCTCAGAAAATCACTTTTCATCTGGATTCCGATTTCCTTCAATGAGGGAATTACCTTTCTGATTAGTTAAGTGGCTATCTGAGAAATCAACTCAATGGTTATCAGTACACTATAACTTCCGTGACTGGAAATGTAGCTCTCTAAGACACTGCTAGTAATCTTGGTTACAATTCAGGGTGAGGTAGGAGTGATCTCTTCTGTTTTAATGAAATGTTGAGTACTTAATGCTTTCGTTTATCGTTTGTGGTATATATGTCTGGTTCCTGTCGAAAATACTAGGTTAAGTTGAACCCATTGTACAAAGATGGATGCAGCACTTTGGATCACATGGTATCTTCACTTAGTCTTGGAAAAAATAAATAGTTTTCTTGATTTTGTTTGCTACAGTCAAACCTTGTGAATTTCAAAGAGTTCTATATTAAACTCCTCTTGTTTATCATCTTTTCAGCAAGTCATTTTAGTGGAAAGCTGTTAGAAGAAGATGTAAGTTTCCCCTAAGAATTTCACCAGGTAGGGGGTCTTCAAGGACAACAATGCAAGCTCTTTACTTTTAACGGTTCTGATACTGTTTTCTTTTAATGAATTCTCGCTAAATGGGTTGCCTGTATGAGTTCCATGTTCTATCTTTACTTGTGATCTGTCCTTAGAACTGTTAGAAAGGGTGACTGAAGTAGTAGATGCATAAGATAGTTTGGAAAAAGAGCTAGCTGGGCACCTAAGGGTGAGGCCTAACGGTCAATGAGGTGGGTTGAGAACCATGAGGTCTCAGGTTCATTCCCCTCCCAGTTGAGCTAAAAGCACTAGATGATTTCTCTTCATCTGTCCTAATTCGTGGACAGAGTTAACTAATACCTGCTGTTGGTGGGAGGTGGGAGGTATTCTGTGGAATGATTGCCTGGACACCATGGTGGTTTTAAAAAAAAGAGCTAGCTGGTCTGGCAGGGGTTTTGGGATAGTATATGTATTGGTGTTGGATTGTTAGGTCCTCTCTTCTGCTCTGTGGCTTGCTGGGTAGGCTGGGACTTTTGCATGCCATTGGGGTTCGATTAATGCGTGAAGAAGGATATGAAATTGGATGGGACTTTTAGTGAGAAGGAATCGCTCTGTGATGGTCTTTTGGATCATTAGCTTGGTTTTGGACCTCCCCGAAATGGATCTCACTTTCAGCTGCATAAGGAGGAGAGGAATTTTATTGGAAGGAAGTTGACCGTGGGAGTGATGTGGTCCGAACATTACCCATGGAGCGGTGTAGGAGGAGATAGTAGCCGTCGTGGTTGGCAGTTTAGCTGTCCGTTTCTCATTGGTTAATTGTGGTGGTGGATCTAGTGGGTCAAGGAAGATGGGGTTGTGGACCGCTGGTGGACCAAATAAATCGCATGTAATGAGAAGTCGGAGAGAAAATGGTCAAGCCAAAAGAACTGCTAGACATGTTTATTACTTTTGATATAATCAATTACCAGGAGAGCACTTCTTTCTTTGTTATTGTATCTAAATATGATTAACATTAATCATTTTCAGGACTTACACTATTTCCTTAATTTTTATCTTATAACTCCAGCATGTTATTTAATATCTTTTACTTTCTCTAATTACATACTCATTGATATAGGTACGCATGCAAAGCGCCTATCCTAAAACTAGTGCTCCCTTTGTCCCACTTTATATGGCTCACTTTCCTGATTAGTCAGTCCCAAAAAGAATGGCATATTTCTATATTTAGTAACATTTTATGTTTAAAATATCTATTTTACTCTTGATGAAATGATTTACAGCCACACAAACTTCTATTACTTATTTTAGACTACACATTTCAAAAGTCGGTCTTTCTTTCTTAAACTCCATTCCAAGTCAAATTAACTCATATAAAATGGAAGGAGGGAGAGTATTATAATTTCATGCACTCTGGCATATTCAATGTATGTCTCTATCTACCATTATTTCATGCACAGAGGCAGAATTCTATAAATTAATTCATAAAATTAGATGGATCATGATTATGTAGTATCTTTTTACTATAGTTGGGTGTGTGCCCATTCTCATATTATCTAATCGATATACGACTCTTCAGTTTGCATGTATTTACTTCAGAAAACTGTTAGTACTCATACTTCAGAAAACTGTCAGTTCCTGAAATGGAGATTAAAGATAACCCTATTATTGTCTCTTTTTAGGAGGCGGAAACATCTTCCAAAGGGATGATGAATCATGAAGTTCCAACTCAGACACTACAGTTTCATGTATGTATTAATCAAGATCTTTCTTCTTCTTCTTCCCTTGTTTTTGGGGGGTCGGGGGTAACTGATAACTTTGTGTTCCTCAACATTAAGGGTATGTTCGCCACCTCCAAAAACTTTTGGCTACACTTGAATGAAATGAAGTAATTTCAGTTATCCTAGAAAATCAATTATCTGTTCTTCATCATGGGAAATCAATTATCTGTTCTTCATCATCTATACTACTTTCTTCACGCCAAAAACATGAAGATACAATACAATTCCATTTGATCTTTTGAAAGGAATTAAATCTATCTTCAAAGATCCTCCCGTTTCCCCTCTCCAAACAGGCCACCATATGCAGGCTGAAACTGTTCTCCATCACTTCTTCCGACTCTTATTGCCTCCCCTTCTATTCCAGCAGCTGAGAAGGTCTGTTGTATGTTCTGGCATTGCCTGGTTCCTCCTTGCTCATTCTATGGAATAAACCCCGAAAGTGTGCTGTAACTTTGCGAGGAGTTTTTAATACTTTTTATGATTTTAATACTGTTTTGTTTATTGGATTCTTGATAAATGAGTTTACTCTATGGTTAAAAATGTAGAGCAGAATTTAGATAACAAAAAAAGCATATATCCTTGCGCAGCTTGGCTCTTGAACTATACACAACTGACAAGAATGTCTTCTTGAGGCAACCTATCTGAACTTACAATTGTGAATAATTGATTTCTTGTTGTGGAAGTTAGACCACCATTTCCGTTGTTTAATTGTTCGATGCAGCAGTTAAAGTTGTATCACTAACATTGTTGTGGAATTGACGGCATTCTCTCTTATGGAGAAGTCACAGGTTAGAATAGTCTGTCTAGTGCAATGTATGTTAGGTTGTGGAGCGTGATGTAATATTTAATGTACTGTTAAATATAATATAAGTCTGCACTGTTCATTCTCCATGTAAAAGTATTCTGTATTCATTTAATATATATTACACCTGTGGAGGTTGCCCAAGTAATTTGGGTGTTACCACGTTAAAAAAATTCTCTTCCCATTTTTAGAGAGAGAAACTCTCACTTCTCTCTACTTCTTCTTCAAAATTTTTTCTTCTTCTTCTTCATTTTAATTTCTGCAGATCTGGTGCAAATCCTAACAATGTAGGCTTAATTTTAGCTGCCGACGGGATTTTTTCGTCTTAACAAATTTCCTTGAAGACAAATCAACTCTTTTGTCTAATCAAGTTACTTAATGAGCATTTAACTCTGATTTAGAGGATAACGGTACTCTTAAAAGAAAAAGTAAAGGATCTTCTTATCTTTATCTAAGCAGACACATGTATTGACTTTTGATTTGTTGGAATTGAGTAATTCGTCTCCTTTTAACAGGAGCAAGTAATAACAATACAGTCCAATCAGGAATCTGAGCCCAAAACAAGTCCTCAACATGCTCTCAGATGCCCACCAGGTTCCAGCAGAAGATCGAGGCAGAATTTGACTGAGGTACTGAAAATTATTGATCTCTCATCCTTATATTCTTTAGGATATTCCTACATTGTTGCTTGATTTTGGTTATTTCAGGAGGAGAAGGAAGAACGAAGACACTCTCGCATTTTAGCAAATAGAGAATCTGCCAGGCAGACAATTCGCCGGAGACAGGTATGCTCATCCGAGCTATTGTTTTGGCAACATCAGTTTATTATTGAGGATCCGATTCCTATCCATAATATACACCATCTTGCAACGTCATGTCTTTCCCTGGGAGCACTTCTGTTGTTCCCAAGATACACCTCCTTTTAAGTTAATCTGCGGGTTGTTTATCAATTACCTGAATGCAACAACGCTCAAGATCTCTTAGAAGTTTGAAGTTCTGACTAGCTTGAGCTCATCGTCAACTTGTGCTATTTGTCTTTCCAACTTGTTCTAGTTAACACCAGTACCTTTTCTGCAGTTACATTGCATGATGACCATAGTGTAATTAATTTGGAATGCACATCAGGCAACTAAAGCCTTATAAGCAATCTCAATTAAATAATTCAAGTAGTATGATTGTTTATTCTCCCTCTGCAGAAAGCTATATGTTAGAAATTACATTTGCATTCTGTTCACTTGTCCCTCTTAATTGAGTAATCAACTTGATGAGATGACAAGGTCTTAAGTAATGCAATAGCTCTTTATGTCAAATTTTCCTATATCAGAGAGTTGTGCATTTCTCGTCTTTGTTTCAACAGAACATATCATGCTCATGTAATTATTTCTTCCTAGGCTATGTATGAAGAATTGACAAGAAAAGCTGTTGATCTTGCATTGGAGAACGAAAATTTGAAGAAGGTATACAGAACTTCTTTTCACTTGTATTATCCAAGTTTTGACAAACCACTTGATTGTGAAAGTAACATATAATTTGGTCCATGCAATCTTAAGTTACTTTTCCTACCAGTACATTGTTTTTTATGGTATGCTACAAATCTCCACGCACTCAATTTTTTTCTGGACGATGTTTGTTACAAATAGAAAAGGGAGCTCGCAGCTAAGGAGTTCGATTCTTTGAAGAATCAAAATGCTAGCTTAAGACTACAGGTAATCCTAATACGAACTTCGAAATTCAGAATATGGAAGAGATGTGTTGTTGACCTGAACACTTCACATGTCAAAAAATATAACCAAATGACTTTGGTGTTCTGCAGATATCTAAAACGGAGAAGGCTGAAGCCGAGGAAACTGATGGTGCTTCTAGGTCGAAACCTGTGGAGATCTCTATTACGAGTACAGCTCCAGCTCCAAATCCGACGGCTCTTTTTAATCAGCCTCCTATATTACCTTTCTTTTGGCCGTCCATCGTTCAACCTTTCAACCTATTACAGTGTAGTACTCAAAATATTTCTGATATTGCATCAGTGGTGCCTTCGCCTACTGTCGAAGAATTAAATTCTATTAACAGACAACAGAGTTCAAATCCAGGACAACCATTATATGTACTTCCCTTTCCTTGCTTGATCCCGTTTCATCCTCAAAGCAATCCGTTTCTTCCTTGGGCCTCCACTGTTACTGACAGACATGCTGAGACTCCCTCGGCCCATCAGTGTAGTACATCATATGTGAGCAATCAAGCAGCGACTACCCGTGAAACTGAGGCAGAAGCTCCTGATTCAATAAAAGCTACACAACCAGGCTTCCTTCACGAAGCTATGCTTGGTTTTCCACCTTGCAGGGGTGCATCAGAGGGAATGCGGCAGCCTTCTGGTGTGCGCTCTAGAGAAATGGTCCCAACGACTCATCAACGAGAAGACACCCGTGATACCAACGCTGTCTCTTGTACTGCAGGACATGTAGGAGATACTTCAGAAAGGACATCTCAAGAATCTATCACCTGCTCTAGTGAAAAGACTGCAGATGCCATTGCAGCAGCAGAAGCTCGTAAACGAAGGAAAGAGTTACTGCATTTGAAAGGCCACCACTAGGCTTCCTCGACGTGAAACGCAAAAAAGAAAGCTTTCCGTCCTCTTATAGCAAACTTGATGTGAATTCATGATCAGTTGATGGCCAATCTTTACTGTAGAAATCACTCTCTTTGGTTTCTGTATTTTCTGTTCTTTGTATAGTATTATATAACAGCGGTAAAACATTACAAGTTTTGTGAGAAGTTTGTTTTTGCTAAAGAGTAAATATTAGAAGCAAGTGCAGGAAAATGTGCTCTCATGTAATCTTGAACATTTCAAAAGTTTGTTAAACTACTAACACCTGTATATAGAATGTGTATTTCTAAATTTTGAAATAATTTTAACTTCAAATTTTCATTTTTTTAGTTCCTATAGACATATGAATATTATTACATTATCAAAACTCACTAACTAGCTAATCAGACGTGAAGGCGATTAGCCTTTTTTAAAATGGAACAAGATAGAGCTAGTAAGCTTCGAAGTCCTATTGGTAATGGGTTAAGGAGAGTGAATTTTATGAGATTGAATCTCTTATTTAGCTCAGTAGTAAAGCAGTTTGTTGTTAATCGATTGCTTGTAGGTTCATCTCATGGGCATGAAAATTAGAGAGATAAATCACGTCTAAAAGTATAAAAAGTAAAAATGATGAAAACTAATTAAATGATTCAAAATTGTATTTATCTTATTTGAACAAAATCTTGATTTTAATACACATTATCAAATGATGGCCTATAAACTAAAATAGGACTTTTAACATAAGGTTTATTTCCACCCCACACTAAAGAACTAGAAATGTACCATGTTTTTTCTCTAGTGAACTTACCCTTCAATTCAACTCTAAATGATTTCTTCTCATTCATTTTACTAAATGACAAAATATTTGGCACAACATTTATAGAAAGACACTTTGGTCCTCTAACTTTTGCTTTATACACAGCTTTGCCACTCCCAACATATGTCACAGTTCTATAAAAGATTGCAGAAATGTCACTTTCATTTGCATGTTGAAGTTGTAAATGCATCGAGGGGTAATTTAGTCCATCTGCACCTTTTCCATTTGGTATGCTTGAACAGTTGTACCCTGTGCTTCCAGTGATTAAAGCTATGTTTGTACTGTTATAGCCTTCTTTGCAAAAATAGCCAATGTATGAGTTTAAATCAAGGTCATAAATTAAACCAGGATTAAGTGCCTTTCTTGGATTTATTTGTCCTGATCCTGAGGCTAATTCAGCTCCCACTGGCCTAATCTTCATAGATGTAGCTGAAGATTTAAAAAAAAAAAAGTTCATTAATCTCTATATAATAACGACATAAAATAATTTTTACACTATCAGATCACACGTTAGTGAAGTTACCAGCAGTGAAGGATGGTTGTGGTTAATTCTTAAATACTAATAGAGTTACTGGTTTCACCACTAAGCTCGCCTAAGAAGATACTACCTCAATCTCATTTTTTTGTGAAGGAAATATGATCGAGTATAACGAAAAACAGAAAGAATTTTGATTTGAGAAGCTTATAATTAAATAGGGTAAGTTCGGTGCACTAAAGCTCCCGCTATGCGTAGGATCCGAGGAAGGACCTAACCACGAGGGTATATTGTACACAGCCTTACCTTGCATTTCTGCTTGAGACTGATATTCCTCTTGGAACAGAGTAAGAAAGAAAGTATTACACAAAAATGCGGATAGAGGGATTTTAAAAGATTTTTTACACTATCAGATCATAAAGTGGAGCATCTAGATGATGAGCTAAACATCCTTCATCGAAAGTATCTAGGTCAAATATCATATTTAGCAATACCTAACATGATTTTTTTTTTTTTTGACAATTCAGTCATTAATTCATCTTGTCTCTTTTTGGTGTCGTCATCTAAAAAAATAACTAAATGTAACCATTCATAATAAGTAAGTTAAATTACACGCACGACAGATGTCAAAAAATCGTACCGGTTGTCATGAGAGCAGATTTAATAGCTGCGGGAGACCAATCAGGATGAAATGATTTAACATAGGCAGTGGCTGCAGCAACATGTGGACAAGACATGGAAGTGCCTGAATCAATATTGTACTTCACAATTCTCTCGTCTTTGGATCCATCACTATTGATGGAATTCAATTCTGTAAATGCAGCCAAGATGCTCAATCCAGGTGCACATATATCAGGCTGCCACAAATAATAATTCTTCGTGTTAGAACAATAGCAGAGTCAAAATTTTCGTTAAAGAAAGTCAAAATGTAAACACATGACGAAGAAAAAGCCAAGGAGATTTAACATATAGTATACAACACCAGCCAAGGAGATTTAACATATAGTATACAACACCACTATATCCATTATAATTCCACGGGTGACGTCTAAAGAGGGTATAATGTACCTAGTCTGATGGAAGTCAAAAAGTAAATACACAATGAAAGAAAAGTTGAGGAAATTAAACATTTAGTATATATTAACGACGTACCTAGTGTGATCACATAAGTGATGTATGAAGATAAAGAATTTATTTTCGATAGACCATCAACATTTAATATGTTGTATATACACATAAATTATCATCAAGAGATTTCAAAAACATATAAATAAATAAATACAAGAAAAAAGAATTTGACATATAGTTATTTTATCTACCTATCCATATAGAATAATTTTTAGTCAAGGGATGCCAAACTTTTTTTGGTTTTCATTCGATATCCAGTATCCATATTGAAGTCAAACTAATTTGGATTCGTACCGAAAAGTCTCATGTTGGAGGGTAAAATGCTCCCTAACAAAGCGACTTCATACCCAAGCTCGAATCGCAGACCTTGGTTAAGGGTGAAGGAGTACTTACTACTCCACCACAACTCTTTTCGATAAGAATTTTTGATGAATCAATGTAAAGATACTTAATTGTTTAATATAAAGATAATTTTTGCACACATAATTAAAAGAAGTCTTACGAAGCAATGTCAGATGACATTCTTAGATAAAAGAACGTCATCGCCATTTGATAGTTCTACACGTATACACAAAATAATTATTTACGAAGGGGTGTCGGATGAAACCATTAATCGTCAATTTTTACCTTGAGAATGTTGAGACTGACTGCTTGTGGTCCTCTCGATGAGAAAGAAGGCACAAATGGTGCAGTCATGTTCACAGTTCTTGTTTTGTATATAACAGCTTGAGGGGATCTGAAAATTCATTAAAAAATAATTCCATTAGGAAAAAACATTGTCAGAATTTTTATTAGGAAAAAATAAAAAATATATTAGTACACGAAAAAATTGAGGAAAAAAACTATAAAGGTGGTGATAGAGTGGTAAATTTCTCCTTCATTCTTAACCACGTGGCTCAGTTTCAAGACCAAAGTATGAAGTCGTCTTTTGTTAGGAAGCACTTTACCTAATATCAATAAAGTTCATGATAAAATAGTAAGTTTCTCCTCATTCTTAACAATATATGTCTCAATTTCAACACCAAAGTATGAAGTCGTCTTTTGTTAGGGAGCACTTTAACCCCAACATCAATAAAAGTCGAGATAGAATAGTATGTTTCTCCGACATCCTTAACTACATGTCTCAGTTTCAAACCCAAGGTATGTCGTCATCATTTCTTAGGAAGCGTTTTACCCCAATATTGAATTTCACAACACAAATTCAAATTGAGTCTGAACACAACATACCCAGTGGAATCCCACAAGTGGGGTCTGGGGAGGGTGAAATATACACAGACCTTACCATTACCTCATAGAGGTAGAGAGGCTGTTTCCTGGGATCCCTCGTCTCAAAAACCCATAAGCAGCATAAACTAGATATGGAGAAAAAAGGAATACTGAACACCGAATGAAAAGAAATTAATTCATAAAATCATAGGTCACAAAAAGAAAAAAAGAAAAACCTTACTTTGTAGAATTTATGTACTTCTCAACTTGTGCAGCATATGTTTTGTTGATACTTGTTGATGATATATATGAAATAAATGGAGTGTCTGGAAATCGATCAGATAATATAATTGTACCAGCTCCTTGTAGTTCTTTCAGGTTGTAATCTTGTTGATTACTTCCAAGGCAATATACTATTTTCCCTTTCACTTTGCTCTCCTCTAAAGTCAAAGTGTCGCAGGCACTGAGTTCAAGAAAGAAATGAAAATTACAAAAATACAGAATACTACGATATACAAATATATCATAATATTTATGGAGTTATAAGACTTTCGAAACTTGTAATTTTAAATAATGTTAGTACTTTATACAATGAATCATAAACATTTGTATAATTATAATAGATGAGTCATAAGAAGTTAAACAGATTTTAAGTATAGAAATGTATGTTCGATTTAGAATGAACTAATAAGAAAAGAACGTCACTTAAATTGAAACGCACCTTGAATTTCCATAATCAGATGCATTTTGAGATGCTGCAAGAGTTCCAGAGGTTAATGGAAACCATTTTTGTGTTGGTTCAAATGTGTTGACTGAAATTCCCTATTAAATAAAAATACATTAATTTACCATATAGTCATTCTTCTTGATGAAATCATTTATAACTATAGAATGATGGGTATTTTTCGATTACAAAGGTTTGTTATATAACATAATAATAACAAATCTCACCTAATTACACAATATAATCTCAGCTATGTGATTTGGAGGGGAGGAGAGAGACAAGCGGATCGAGAGAGGGAGGAGAGAGGCAAATTGTATATGTATATTTGTCAAATTGTATATGTATATCTGTCAAATAATTGTACATGTGTAACTAATGTACATATGTATGCAGATGGTGGAGAGAGGCAAATTGTATTTGTATATCTGTCAAAATAATTGTATATATGCAGTTAGTATAAATATGTACTTGTATATTTGGCAAGAAATTGCAGAGCGAGAGGGGAGAGATGTGAGAAAGAGGAAGAGAGCAGAGAGAAAATTGCAACAAAACCCTAACTATAACAACAAAACCCTAATTATAGTTATAAATTATAATTTTTTCTAAATATAATTATATAATATAAATACATATCATATATTTGCCTAATTACGTTATTTTTCCTAATATAAGTGTAATAAAAGTTTTTGTAATAACTTACGGAAATAGCCACTCCATTGCCCAACATAGCATCCGTCTCGAAATGTCTATCAGTGCTACTAGCGCCCACTGTGAAAATCCAAGGTGCTACATTTTCAATACTTCCCAAATCAGGCCCACTATTTCCAGCAGCACAACATGTCAAAATCCCCCTTTTTAAGGCATGAAATGACCCAATAGCAATCGAATCCTCGAAAAAACCGCGCCCTCCATCTCCGCCCCCGGCGGAGAGGGAGATTATGTCGACTCCATCAGAGATGGCTGTATCGAACGCGGCTAGAAGGTCACTGTCCGAGCAGCCCATGGACCAACAGGCCTTGTACATGGCAATGCGCGCGGATGGGACCCCTCCGCGCACAGTGCCCTCTGCTAGACCGTACAAGCTAGTCCCCGGGACGGGTACTCCACCGACCGTGGACGCCGTGTGGGTCCCATGGCCTTGGTAATCAGCTGGTGAGATCTCGTCAGAATCGCCTGCGCCATCAAGATTGAAGTATTGTGCTCCAATCACTTTGCTATTCATTTATTGGAATGTTAGTACGAGTTCAACTTGTATACACTAACAACAAAAATGAATTTCTATAAGAAAAACATGAATTAGCGAGGAACAACTTTTTGAATGGTAAAAATGTATTCACTAATCCTATTTAATAACAAAATAGAAACATAAATCTTGTTAACTAAAGATTATTGAGCTTCGAATAGTGAAATGTAGAACTTTTATACTTATGGCTAGTCGATTGTATTTGATATTTATATCAAATCAAATAATTTAACATTAATAGTTACAAACTAAACTAAAACATTGTATCATATAACTATAATTAAGCAATAAATTTGTGTATAATATAGAATCTTTATTAATTAAATTTGATGTATATATCAAACGCGAATAAATTTTTAATTAGGGTTTTGAAAATACTTACTTGTTGCATTTAGTGAAGTTGGCACCTTGGGCACATTTGCCTTTCCATTTTGAAGGTGGAGGGCCAAAGCCTTCATCATTGAAACTTGGAGATTGAATCCATATTCCTAAAAAAAAATTCAAATAAATATGTATTTATGAATAAATTGTGCATACATATTCCTAGAATATGTAGCATAATAAATATAAGAGTTTGTTTCAACCAAAGCTACTAAGATTGGTTGAATATGGAATCAGAATTCTAGCTCTGCTTCTACCAACAGATATTGCTATCTCTCACTAATACAAAATACTACATGGAAAAAATTTCTTAATTGTTTAAATAATGGTTACTAACATATATTCATAAAACCATATATGATAAGACAATGGTGTCCCGCATCAATTTGAACATATACCAATAATTTTATTTCGTAACTTAGTATATGAATTCTGAATTCTAAAAAAGAATGCTCACCAAAATCTGAGTAAATTATAAACATATTTGCTATATTCATTAAGAAATATAATTTTACCGTCAAATAATTATATACTATCTCCCACTAGCACAAATATTGTACGAAAGAGTTTACATAACTCCTAACATTAGATACTAACCTGTATCAATTACACCAACAATAATATTACTTTCAACTTGTTGTTTTCGTTCAACATTCAATGGCATGCCAATAAAATCCCATGATCTTGTAGTACGAAGTTTTCGAATTCTGTTTGGAAACACTGAAATAACATCTTCTCTACCTGCCAAAAAAAATAAAAAATCATACTAATTCAATTAAAAATTAACTATTTTTTTAAAAAAATTTATCCATTAAAATTAATTGATATTCGATATTATTTCATACGAGATAGAATGTCTGCTTCTTCAGGCGATAATTTTGCCACGAACGCATTAAAACTTTTGTCGTAACTATGTAGCACCCGTGGTTGATTTGATAATGCTAAACTGAAAATCGAAAAAAAATCATTGAGAAAAAAATAATAAATAAAATAAATAATATTTCAAGACTTGAATAATTAATTGAAATTTATTTTTAGTAGATCATTGGCGTACACATTTATTTTCATAGGTGATATCAACATTTAAAGAAGTGAACAAATAAACAAAACTATTATAAACTCATCGATGAAAATGCTATTCGAATCATATTACTAGTTGATTCGATTCCCCTGCTTATTCAGGAAACGAGTTGTGTAGCGGTTATTGTAGGGTTAGGGAGAGAATAGTCTTTTAGTCTACTATTAGCATTTTCATAGCTACCTGAAAACACACTTTTTTTAAAGCACCCCATATGTTCGTTAATATTAGGAGGTCATAGGTGCAAGTTTTGGAAACAGCCTAAATACAAGGTAAGTCTGCCTATAATAGACCCTTGTGATCGGCCCCTTCCCCTGATCTTGCCCATAGCGGTAGCTTTAGAGTATCGAGCTTGCCCTTTTTAATTCATTCACTAGGCAATAGAGTGAAGATAGTTCCAAAGATGTTCATGACTCAATTTGAATTGATCAAAACCATCGATGATTAATATATAACTATACCAAGAATTAATTCACAAACATATATGTGGAAAAAGGTAGAAAAAAATATTTACTTTGATCCAATTGCTTGTTTGAGAATGTTGTTGTGATTGCTAAGCAAGGAT
The DNA here is from genome assembly GCA_011800125.2 of Solanum clarkiae. NCBI lineage: Eukaryota > Viridiplantae > Streptophyta > Magnoliopsida > Solanales > Solanaceae > Solanum > Solanum clarkiae. The sequence goes on along the minus strand of JAABOM020000110.1, from coordinate 3,797,453 downwards.
CTTGAGTCCTTTGGAAGTTCTCCCATATACACAATATATGACTGCAAATTACACATTACAATAACATGATCATTTAAAAAACAATTTATATATGTCAAATATACTAAAAATAATATCATCAATAACGAACAATATACCAAGTGAAATCTCATAAATGAGATTTGAGGAAAGTGGTACGTATATAACTTTACTCCTATTTGGTAAAGATAGAGAGATAATTTTCGATACACTCTCGACTCAAATAAAGCATAATGAAATAAAGTATGGAAGCGGATGAGTCTACAATAGTGAAGCAAACATGATGAACACACCTAAAATAACAACAATGCAAGAATCTTAGAATATATATCTTCTTACCTTTCTTTGATTATTGTCATTATTTGCAGTAACTAGAAGAAACAAATTGAAGTTGAAAATGAAAATGAAAATACTTCTCCATATTTTCATTTTTTTTTGGTTTAAACTTAAATTATTGTTTGAATTTTTTGATTTAATAGAGTTGAAAGAGTAGTGAAGACTTACATTTATATGGCTTGAATGTGGAATCATTTTTGTGACTCTAATTAATTTGTTCCATAATTACTGGGATGTGTTGAACTAATCTTTCGGATAAGTGGTTATTTTTTAAATATTTTGCTTAATTATAATTATTTTTGAGCTCTAATTATTTGTTTAATTTGTGTATATTATTATGTAAATGAAATTGAATTTTGAATTATTATGATTTGTGATAGAAGATGTTGTGGAGTGGTTAGTGCTTATAGAGATTCATTTATGTCTTTCCACTAATTATGGGATTTAATTAGTCTTATAGCATAAAGTTATGTTAAGTTGTTATTTTCTTCCAAAGATAAAGATTTCTCTATATCATCACTTATTAACCTTAATTTAAAGATATATATGTATTTATTTATTTTTGGTTATTGGTTGTCATGTTTTCTTTGCTATCATATTTTCTATTTCATAATTAATTTGGATTTGCTATGCTTGAATAGTGCGTATTTCAGAAATAACTTTTCTACTTCTTCGAGATAAGAGTCGGGTCTCTACTTCCCCATACACAACTTAAGAAATTACACTTCATTGTTGTGTATGCATTTCCTTAAAATTATTGCTCAAGCAATTTTTAATCTCCAAAATGCAATCGATTACTATTCCCCCTATCCCATATTATATGAGTACTTTCTATTTTACACGATTATCATTAATACACTAGTGAACTTTACCATTTTACCCTTTATTTATATCAATATACATTAAATTAAGTTAGAAAAAAATCATTAATACACTAATTAATGGTGGGGTAAAATGAAAAAAAATAATTAATTCTATCCTAATTTAGTGAACGTCCATATAATATGGAACAAATATTTATAAAAAGATATCCATATAATATGAATCGGAGGGAGTAAGAAAATAATAATTTGCTCCTAGACTATTTAATCATTAATAATAATTATTTTTGAAGACTACAAACCCTCGAGAAGTCGAAATGACACAAATATGAGAACATTTGATTGTGTATAAAAAAGTTTTGAATCATATCATTGCCTTAAATTTTTTGGTAAGATGCTTATATTCAATCACTTGGTATCAACTTTAATTTTTCTACTTTAATGTTTGAATTCTAAATTTAAAATTTTAATTACATTTTGATACCACCCATAAAGTAGTCTCAGGCAACGTGTCAATAAAAAAAGTTTACTTACATTAAATTAATCATAGTACAAAATTATAAATTTATTTTAATTATTGGATTAATATTTTGCCAAACTTAATAAAGAATAATGAAATAATTTTCATTTAAAGCAATCGTTATATGATCAAAACAAACCAACCAAGTTGAGTCTATCTAATTTAATTGAGTTGGGCTGAGCTGAGTCAAAATTTTTAATGATAACCGACTTGATTGAGCCTAGATGCTCCACTAATTAATGAAAGGAGAAAGAGAGAAGGTACCAAGTGACACTAAATAATTCTATATCTAATCAAATGCATCATTAAATCTTTCTGAAATATGATATTTTACAAAAATATCAGATCAATTTTAAAAAATTACGCACATAAAATATTTATTTAGATAAAAAATCATAAATTCAAATGCACCATAATTTATTTTTAAGTAACAAACCAGGCCTTTGTAGTTATCCATTAGGCTTATAATTTATGTGGTAATAATAATAATATGAATTTGCTTTTATATTTTAATTGTCAATTCATGAGATTACATTAATGAAATAGGATTTTCTTTTACCCCTATGTAACGCTTTAAAATACCTTGCTCCTAATTAAATCAAAGTAAAAACTATAATCATTAGTCTCTTGTGTGAAAAAAATGGGGAAGGCTCTTAAGAACTTTGCAACATTTGTTGTTGTCATGTTGCTAATCATCATGGGTAATTATCCATCATTATATATTAGTTTATGCTTCTTTTTTTTTTTTACAAAAAACTGACAAAATAATTTTTATAAATATTTTCAGTTGAGGATTTCCCATCCAGCAAGGTGGCAGCTACCTTTTGTAATTTCAAAAAAGATTGTAATTGTTTTGCGTCTCCAAATCTTCCAATTCCTGTTTGTATTTTTCATAAATGCCTTTGCATTGCAAAGTCAGAGTTTGAAGACTGAAGAATTGATGATGTCACAATAAAAATTTATTCGCGAATATATATATCAAAAAGTTATTATTTTCAGTATATCGACTCTTGTTGATGTGTATGTTTCAATTATTTTAATAAATGGGGACTTGAAAACTCTTAAATTGAAATAGTATTCTTTATCTCATATTATAAGTTGTGATTTGTAAATAGTTATCTCGAGTTATTTATCATGTCAAAAAAGTCAAGAACAAATGAAATTTTTTTTCCTTATTTGCCATAATAATTATTCTCGAAGACCACTAGTATATTAAAATGGCAAATAAGTAGAGTAAATAGTCAATGAAAAGAACTAATCTAGACAAGTTAATATTGACTAAATTAATAAATGGATAGATCACTAATCTGGTCAAACTTGAACAGATTGGACAAATCTTATATTTATTTTATTTTTTTGTCTTGATATTTAATTTGTAATTTCAATAATTTCATATTTTATTATATATTTTTTATGTAATTTTGTTAACATTATAAAAGAATATTTGTGATCTTATTAGATATTTGGTAGTAATTAATTTTATATTGATAAAATCATTTAGGTACTTATATTTACAAAGCTTTATAAGTTTATTTCCTAATATGTTATAAAGTTTATGGGAATATATTTGCTTTACTGAGAACTTCCCATATTAATCCTATAATTTAAAATACTTATTAATTAAGTAGAATACTTATTAACTCAACTTGTAACCCCCCATATATGAGATTTATATATTAATTACAAGTGGGATTTGATTTTAGCCCTATATAATGTTGTAGAATACTTTGCTCCAAATCAAAATCAATTAGTAGAAGTTGAAGAGAAAATAAAATTAAAAAATGGGGAAGTCTCTTATCAAGTTTTCAACAATTGTTGTTGCTCTATTGCTAATCACCATGGGTAATTATCCCTTTTTATTATCATCTAATATAATTTTTTTAATAATTCATTGCTAAATAAATTAGTAGTAGATTTTGCTGTTTGGTTATAAAATTTGTCTATTATCAATTTCAATTTTTTTTGGATAATTTGCCCTCTTGCTAATAATCATTGTTTTATTGTTAAATCATTGACCAGTAACAAAAACATACCTAGTGAAATTCGATAAGTGGGGTCTGAGGAGAGTAAAATGTACACAGACCTTACCGCTACTTCATAGAGATAAAGAATCTGTTTCCGGACGATCCTCAACTCAAATAAATCAGCCCCAAAAGAATTTTTTTGATTATTCATCACTAAATACAATTAGTGATAGATTTTTTCTATGTACTAATTTGATTTGTATAAACATTTTAGTTGCAGATTTTTCATCCAGCAAGGTGGAAGGGCTATTTTGTAATGACCATGAGGATTGTTTTGAATATTGTGAGTTTGAAGGTCTCTTTGGTGCTGCTTGTCTTCTTCGCCGATGCATTTGCTATGCTAGGTCAAAGTCTGAAGTGGCTTTAGCACCCAACAATTGATAAAAATTTATTAGCATTTGATATTTTATGTTTACATAAATTAAGTATGGATGAATTTTTATTATTGATGTATCGACTTTTGTCATGTATGATGTTTCAATTATCCTAAACAAATGTGAACTTCAAAAGTTTTATATAAGAATAATTTATCTTTCGCCTAAAACACATATATTTAGTTATTATTTATCTCACGTTTTATTATGTATATCTCTATTTAAGTAAAAATTATATTAATTTAACTATTCGAGAAAATAATCTTATAAAATAAAATAGTAAATAATTTGCATTTTTAGACTGTTAAAATTATAAAGTGTAACTTTTGGAAAATTATAGAATAATGTAGAATATTATAGATAAAAGTTAGGAGATATCATGTAAGAAAAGTGTGGAGTTTCTAGAAGACTCTAGGCTAGTCTTGATATATAAATATCTTAGATATTTAGTAAGAAA
>JAABOM020000110.1:3767774-3785802 GCA_011800125.2 Solanum clarkiae | reverse complement strand
CCTACTGGGGTGATTTACTTGCACCTGTACCTGCAGCATGAAATGCAGGTCCCCCGTAAGGGACGTCAGTACGAGATCATGTACTGAGTATGTAAGGTAGGATATACTGTACATAAAGTAATAACTCAAATGAACTCATGCTTGATTTGTCAGCTTTGCATGCCTACCAAAAAAATTTATAACTTGAAATTGGAGCGTCCAAATCATAAAATTCTTTTTTTGTTAGAGAGATAACGTCTCAAACTTCAATATCTGCAAAAAACACAGACTTATGATTCATGAATTAGTATGAATTTACAGTCGAAGTCATCTTAGAATTTGGCATGCTTGATCTTTTAGCTTTGCGCACCTACTGAAGAAAATTCATAACTTGGAGTCGGAGCGTCGAAATCATGAGATTCTTTTTTTTTGTTGGAAAGATAACTTCTCGAGCTTAAAACCCTATGAAAACCACAACCTTAGGATTTATGAATTGATTTTTCAACTTCGTGCGCCTACTGAAAAAAAATCATAACTCGGAGTTGGAGCGTCACAATCATGAGATTCTTTTTTTTTTTTTTTTGAAAAGATAACTTCCTGAACTTTAAGGTACATAAAAATTACATCCATAAGTCTTATGGATTTATGCGAGTGCTTTCTGGAAGTCAGCTATGCTCTTTAGCTTTGCATACTCTCCTAAAATGACCTAACTTATGCTTGAAACTTTTGACTCATCCCTCACTTACCCATTTTTATTGTTTTTATCATCGTAATAATATTTTGGGAATCATCATCTGAAGTAATGACCCAAACTTAATGGTGTTCGAGACGAGTCGCAACCACCCTTGATTTCTACCGCTTTCAAGATTTAGACTATTTTCTCCCGTCCTTATGAAGCATAAATGTATTGAATTTCTCTCAAGAGGTGAAGCAATGGAATACTCTTCAGGATTTGCTGCAATCTTTGTGTTCAGCTACATATGGCTCCTCACTTAAAATATTAATATGATGATCATATAATGATGGGTATCCCTTTTTTTACTCATGTGACTGGACCTAGAATAATAAATACTCTAGGATGCTTACATACCTCAATGAAGAGGATCCAGTCATAACATAGTTCAGAAGATGAGTAAAATTTTTTCTTTCTTTTTTTGTTGTCCTAATTTTTTCCTAGGCCGCCTCTTTTAAAATTTTCAACCTAGCAGACACATTTAATTTTTTTATTTTTTGGGTGTCATACACGACTTATACTCTTGTGGGCCAGGAGTATGACGCGACTTTAAGGATTTTATTTAGCTTTAAGAACTTTCCATTGATGGGACTAATCTACAAGCTATCTGCCTCTGTAAGCTTGTGAGCACCACTTGAATAAGTTTCTGGGATGACATATGGACCATCCCATTTCGAGGTGAACTTGCTTTTCAATTTATGAGATATGATTATCAGTATTCTTATTGCAAGGACCTGATCACCAACTTGGAAGGACCTGGGGCATACTTTCTTATTGAAAGCACGAGAAAGATGAGCTTGATAACACTTAAGGCTTTGTTGCGCTTCCAACCTCTTCTCATTGAGAGCTTCTAACTCTTTAAGGCATAGACATGCATTTTCTTCTAAGTAAGTCCTTCTTGAATGAAAAGCCGCAATGATGGTATTTGGCATTCAAGTGGAAGGATTGCTTCAGTTCCAACAACAAGAGAGTATGAAGTTGCTTGAGTTAACGTGCGATGAGTTGTCCGATGTGCTCAAAGGACTTATTCCATTCTATCATACCAATCTCTTTTATATTTGGAGACGACCTTCTTTAATAAGTTATATAAAGTCTTGTTAAATGCTTTGGCCAGTCAATTTATAATAGCAGAATACATTGACGAATTACGTTGCTTGAAGCCAAAAAGATCACATATCTTAGCCATCAATTTATTGGTGAACGATTTTCCATTATCTGTTATTATATAACCAAGAATGACGAAATGATAGATAATGTTCACCCTAATGAAGTTTGCTACATTCTCCTTTTTTACTTCTTTGTGGGTTACAACCTCAGCCTATTTTAAAAAGTAATCCATCACCACCAAGATGTACAGGTGGCCTCTAGAAGATTTTGGTAGTTGTCCAACTACATCTAGTCCCCAAGTATCAAATGGCCAAGATGTAACTATTGGATGTAGTACTTCAGGAGGCTGGTAAACAAAACTCACATGAAGTTGACATGCCTGACATTTTTGAGCATAATACAAACAATCTTTCACTATTGTTGGCCAATAATATCCCATTCTTTTTATGGGAAAGTATAATTTTGGCCCAGATTGATGTGACCCACAAACTCTAGGATGTGCTTTTTGCATGGCCTGAGTTGCCTCTTCATCTCCCAAACAACTTAAATGTACTCCCTCAAATGATCTTCGATATAAAGTATTATTGTAGCATTGAAATCGAGGAGCATAATGACGAATTTCAATCTTTCTTTTTGGATCTGCTGGAAGTATATTGTAGCACAAGTAATCAATGATAACTTATCTCCGATCAACTTTCTCAACCTCATAAATGTCTACAAGATTTTCGATATTTCCCTCTTCACCCTCATTCTCATCCTCCTCTGGTGGTACTATCTATTTTTGACCAATAGTGATTTGTGTTTAGTTAGGCAAAGTCAATATTGAATCCAAAGTAGCTAATACATCAACTTTTCTATTTTTTTTCTTGGAATATGTTGAAGAGTCACATTTTCGAGCCATCCAATCAATTTCTGTGCATAATTATGGTGGGAATGCAACTCCAGCTTCTTGACTTTGTAATTACCTAATAATTGGTTAATCCCCAAAAATATGTAACTACAATTTTTTTATATCGACTGCCATTTAAAGACTAAGTATCAATGGTTGATATTCTGCAACATTATTGGAGCAACATCGCATCAAGGTATAGGAATATGGCAAGATCTTCTCTTGTGGAGTGACGAATATCACCCCAATACCAGTTCCTTCATGATGTAAGGCGCCATCAAAATACATTTTTCAAGATGGTTGAATATCAACGACCATTGCATCTTCATCTGCTAGTTCATCACTTAGCTCCCAATCTTCAAGTATTGGATGGACTGCTAAGAAGTCGGGAAATGCTTGTGCTTTCATAGCCTTCTAAGGAACATATACAATCTCAAACTATTGAAATTGGAGATACCATCTTTCCAGTCGATCATTGAAGACAGGTTTTGACATCACAAGTTTAATGGGATTTTCTTTAGAAATAAGATGGACAATGTCAGCTTGAAAGTAGTGTTTTATCTACTGAATTGAGAAGACTAGGGCCATACATAACTTTTTGATTAGCGAGTACTTCAATTCATTTGGCGTCATCATTTTGCTCAAGTAGAAAAGAGAATTTTCTTTCCTTTCACCATTCTCTTGGGCTAAAAGTGTCCCTATTGATCTTTCTTGAGCTGATATATATAGTATCAATGGTCTTCTAGGATAGGTACTGCTAAAATTGGCAGTCTTGTCAAGTAATACTTGATGCTCTTGAAGACTGTGCTCAAGCTTGGTCCCACTCAAAATGAGTTTCCTTTTTCATGAGGTGATTAGATGGCTGGCCCTTTCATGCCAAATTTGATATGAATATATTAAGATATGCTAAATTCCCTTGAAGGCTCTTCAATTTGTGGATGTTTCTTGGTATGACCATCTACAGAATCACATATATTGACTTGATCAATTTCTATACCCTGATATCGTAAAATGAAGCCAAGGAATTTTCCAAAGGTAACACCAAATGCATATTTCGAAGGGTTCATCCTAAGTTGATACCTTCGTAGTAGATCAAACACCATTCTCAAGTCATTGAAATGATCGTACATTGTTCTTGACTTACAACCAAATCATCAATGTGACATTCAACATTTTTATGAAGGATGTTATTGAAGATATTTTGCATAGCTATTTGATATGTTGCTCTAACATTCTTCAAACCAAACGACATCACTTTGTAGCAGTAAATACCCTTAGGCATGCGAAATGTGGTAAGTTCCTTATCCTTTGGCGACATGCAGATCTGAATATAGCCGGATGAATCCTCCATAAAAGATATTACCTCATACCTGATAGTAGCATCAATCATAAGTTCTAGGATAGGCAGTGGAAATTCATCCTTGGGACACGCATTATTGAGATCCCTAAAGTTGACACAAACTCGGATCAGTCACACTCCCCTTCTAGGGCTGAGGCCCCCTGAATGAGTTCTAATAATAAGAAGGGGGCGGCGTCTTTGTCAATTTTTCTTTTTTACAGGGATGATACTTGAGATCCATGTGGGATATTTAACTTCACAGATACAACCAACTTCAATAAGCTTGTTAGCTTTAGCTTTAATTACGAGAACAAGTTTAGGCCTAAAGCATTTGAACTTGCTTGAAAGGACGTGTACCATTTTTGATAGCAAGATGATGGACTGCTACCTTTGGGTCTAATCCAGGAATTTCTTTGTAACTGTAGACGAATATGTCTTTGTATTCTTTTAGTAAGTCAACGTAGGCCTTCTCACTATCAGCGTCAAGTAAATCATTCACAAAGGTGGGTCTTGGATCTTCAATAGTCCAAGGTTGACTTCTTTCAATACATTAATGATTGCTTTTACTTCTTTTTCGAGTTCGGGTGGCACATCCTTACCGTCTTCATCTTCTTGAGGTTTGCTATTACTAAAAGATATATGGTAACACCATAAGTCATCCTCCAAGTTTTCATCAACTTTACGTGGAGTCAAATTACACCTTCCACCTTGTCTAGTAATGTGATATCAAGAGCCAACACTTTCTTCATCTTCATCACATTGCTTGGTGTAGACCATAACATGTCATTTTGCTTTCAGTACTCCTCCACATGAAACCACAAGGTTCGTTTTCCGCCTCATTCTAGAAGGGATCAAACTTTCAAAATCCTTATAAATACTTTGAGATTTAGGCAAAGTAGAAGCTTTAATACCCTCAAAATTTCTCTAAAGATTATTTTTTTCTTTAGTGGCCCTAACCTCTCAAATATGGAAATTCTTGTCGTTGAGCTTCCAAGTCAATCAAAGACAGAAGACCTTTTGTCGGAAGGAACAGGTTCATCATCTGTAGTGATATAGTTATTGCTAACCCTTCTAACGAAAATGTGAATTGGTAAAGGTAATTTGTAAAATAAGCCTTCACTCTTTTGCCTTATTGGGGTTCTAATCTAAGCTTCTCTATTTTTGATAGTTCATTAGGATCGTATCCAGCTTTTTGCCAACAACCGATAAACAGGATCGAAGCCTTCATCTGCACGCTTCTTCGGGAGTGCTTCAATTTTTAATGATTTAGGAGCCACAAAGTTTTAAAATAGTTTTATGGATGACTTCATCACATCAATCCATTTAATAGGAAGGGTCAATCCATCCGGTGCATCTCCATGTGACTTGAGAGAGTGTCTTTCATTTTCCTTGGCCTTTGGAGTGTAACAAAGAATGGGTGTCACTGTTTTACTTTAAGAAGCACCATTTGCATTAGGTACCTTATACAGATTGACAAGCTTTAGGTCCCCCTTCTTTGCAACTTTAATCTTACCAATAGGCACCTCAGCCTTCTTATTTTGGAGTTCAATCACTTTGGTCATAGCGCCATCAACTTTTGTAGCATATCTCTTCAAGTAAAACTTTGCATCAGCAAAGTATGGTTTGTTTTCACCGAAGGGATTATTATCTGCAACCATCCTTTTTGTGACTCCGTCCTCATAATACTTTAGACATTGGTGGTAGGTAGATGGAACCACTTTGTTCTCATGTACCCAAGGCCTTCCGAGCAAGATGTTATATGAAGTATTCACATCAAATTACATGTAGCCATATGATTAATTGTAACTCTCTGATGGTGAAGTCCACTTTGACAACCCCTATGGCCCTTTGCCCCCTTGATTAAACCTTGAATCATTAAGTGACTTTCAGTAAGATCTACCATTGAGATCCCAAGTTCCTTCATTGTGCGAATCGAAAGGATATTGATCCCAAACCCGTCGTTTACTATCTATTTATTCTTTGATCATGCACAAAACCATCTACTAATAAAGGGTGATTATGAGGTGTGTCTCTAAGTAAAAGATCATCATCGGAGAATGTAATTTTGGACATTTATACGTCCTCGACTTCAGGAGATAACTTTGGAAGGTCTTTGGGTGATGGATATGAAAACGTTGCATTTTTTGCTTCCTTCTCATCAATATTAAAACATAAAGCTTTTGCACCATCACATTTGGACTTGGTGTGAAACCAGCTTGGTAAATATTCTCCAAATGTAATCGATTAACTCAACTCTTGTTAGTGATGCACTTCGTTTCCTCCTCCTTCAAGTGCACAATCAACTTTCTTATTCGAGGCCTTCTCATCATCTTTCCCTTAATGTATTTCTTAGTAAATTCCTTATGTAAACTTGTTTTATGACATCTACAATAAGTCACAACAGTCCATCCATAATCATCAAGATGATCTTCCTGGTCTCCATCCTTTTTTGCTGACTCTTTCTACGGAAGTCACATCATTCAGTGTCAAAAGAGGCAACAACTCATCTTCATAAATGGGGTGTCAAAAACTCCAAACTTAATCAGTCATGTCAGATTCATTTTTGGGACATCATACCCTTCTAAAAAATTGTAGTCATGACTTTATTTGAACTTGATTTCTCATCTTCGAGTTCAATCTTTCCTTCATGAGCTAAGTCTATGATTTTATCCTTGAAGATGAAGTGTTTCTCAATAGGATGACCAACTAATCGGTGGTACTTGCAGTAGTTCGGATCGTCATTGCTGCTTGCTTCATTCAGTTGTTTCATCTATGGTAACTCAAAGAGTTTCATCTCAAGGAATTCAATAAAAGTTTTCATTCAGTCGTTTCATCTCTAGTTACTCAAAGAGTTTCATCTCAAGGGGCTCATCAAGGATTGTGGCGACATCTAAGTTAAGAAATAGATAACTCTTCTATTGCATTTCATTTAAGGTCAGTTTTTGATTTGTCTTATATTCCAAAGAGGTCGTATTTATGCTCTGCTTATTGCTCACCTTCATGGTGAACTTCACTTTATCTTCATCTTTAGTAAGTATCTTCCTCCACTTTCTTGAACTCTTTCTTTTCTTCGCCTTTGCAGAGTTCTTGGATGGGCAACCTTTCGATTCCGACTGATGCCATACTTAGCTCCATATTATGAGCGCGAGTGACCAATTCTTCAAATGTTTGAGGCTTTATTCCTTGCAAAATGTAGCGAAGACCCAAATGCATTCCTTGTATGTCCATCTCTATATCCGAAGCTTCACTAAGTCTATCTTTATAGTTTAAACTTGCGTGTCTCCATCAATTGATAAACTCTAAAATTGATTTTTCATTTTTTTGACACGTGTCCGTAAGTTCCACCGTGATTACGGTATATCTTGTGCTATAAAAGCAGTTGAGAAATTCTTGTTCCATTTGTTCCCAACTTTCAAAGGAACCAGGTTCAAGGTCTATGTACCAATCGAAAGCATTTCTCTTAAGGGAATGAATAAATTGTTTAACGAGGTAATCCTCGTATGTCTCAGCATTATTGCATGTTTCGACAAAGTGTGCCACATGTTATTTCAGACTTCCTTTAGCATCAAATTGATGAAATTTTTGGGGTTGATAACCAGTAGGCATCTTCAAGTTATCAATCCTTGCAGAGTATGATTCTGCATACGTGAGAGAATATTGTGTGGCAACCTTGTACTTGTCCTTAATGATCCCTATGATAAACTCCTTGATCTGGTTAATCGGAATCATTCCTTCAGAGGAAACATGGATCTCCTAAGCCTGCTCTACTTATTTACAGGATGATCCACTATCTCTTGTACTTGCAGATGATTTCCAGGTGCATAACTGTATTATTCATCCATCATGCCTTCTACCCTTTTGGTTAAGTTAACAATTTGAGCATCTTGATCTTGAACATACTTGTACAAGCCTTCAATTGCTCTTGTCAAGCTCGCAAGTTTTTCCTCTATGGACAAATCATTAGTCACTATCACATTCATCACCATTGTAGACGATGGAAAACAACATCTATTTTCCCAAACGTGAGATACAAATATGTTATACGGAGCAGATTCAATGTTCAAAACATCACCATCGACGAAAGCAAAAGACCTCTTAGAGGTAGATAAGCTCAATTAAGTGAGAGCCCTCTCAACCATTTCAGCAACATCATTGTCTTCTGTTGGGGCTTTTGTGGGAGCCTCAATGCTTTTTGGAGATGAACCAAAGATAGAAACAAATTCGAATTGCATTTGTGAGGCTTGTTGTCCTAGCAGTTTCGCTTGGTTTCTCGTGATGGGTTTTATGCTTCCCATAGAAACATCAAGGATATTCTCTATAGCAATAGAGAATTTGGATCCAATGGCTTTCACGAATACAGATTATGAGTTGTCCTTTTCGGAAAACATCTCAAAATTCTTGGATTTTGATTTTTTTTTGAAGATAAAAGATGAGAGGTAAAGATGAACCATTGGGCAAGCCAATTTATAAGCGACTAAGTTTAGTTCCTGAAAAATAGCACTCAAGAAAGGAAAATAGTGGCAAACAATGATATTTATATTTCAATAATTATGCGAAGGTTATAATCTTTATAAAATCTAAAAAGATGTAACCCTATGATTCTTCTACTCATGATATTCAACTCAAAACTTTACCTTGTTCTTGAATCGATGAAACACGTGCGACTCAACACTTAGAGATGAAGAATTCTTTGTATGCAGAAGACTTGTACATCACCACTAAAGAGTAAGGATTCTCTATGTATTTTTATGTGTCCTTTGGTCTTATGAAGACTCCTTTATATAGGTGTGATCTAGTATCGTAGGGGTACTTTCGTACAAGTATTTTAAAAGATTTGGACCTTGGTCTTGAAGAGTACGAGTTGGGCTCATCTTGTCGACTTAATGGCTTGACCTAAATGTAATTTGGGCTTTGTTTAAGTCATACTATTTTAATTTGAATTTCGTTCCAACCTCATTAACCAATAATTTGACTTGGCCAATGCATCATGAATTTATGATTTGATTCATATTTAATATGAATATTATCAACAAAACCTCACTGTCTATAGAGGTATTATCAGACTTTTTTTCATTAATTAAAATGTATTTTTTTCGGTCTAAGAAACTAATGAATGTAAAAAACTTGACATAATGCATAAAACTAAAAGGGATTTTAAAGATAAAAGTTTTTGAAGAGCACTCCATTAATGCAACAAATTTAAAGCCGCCATGGTCATTGATCTTTAAAATCTGAAGATTCTTATAAACATAAAATCTTATTTATCATATTGCCAAAAATAACACACTAATAAATTCAAAAAACCTCTGAAAAATAAGGTTCTTTTTTTAGGTAGGTGTGTGTACATTGAAACACAACATTGAAGAAAATTTAAAAGGAATCTCTCTCTTTTGTGTTTTTGTTGCTATTTTAGTTGATACTATTATGCATTTAAACTTTGTTTTGAAAATAAAAAGGAGAGTAGTAATTCTATTATCTCGTTTGGATGGGTTAAAAAAATAAACTTTTAAAAAGTACTTCAAAAGTACTTTTTAAAATGTGAAAAGTTATTTTGAAAATAAATACAAGTACCAAAATCACAATAAGGTAATCACTCAAGGATTAAGATTACCATTTTCCAAAATAAAAAGAACAAAATTTTGTGTTCCTAATCCAAATAGAGAGGAGTAAACACTTACATTAATAAGATGATCAACTCTTAGGGTGTATTTGGTATTGATGTGCCGAAGTTACACCTCCGTTTTAGAGGATAAAACGGTCGCTGTCAAGAAATAGAATCTAACAAAGGTTAGGGTCGAACCTATAGGGAGTACATAGACTCAAAAGAATTCACCAATTTGTAATCCGAATGATTAACCAACTTACTTCCCCAAAGGGTGGATTTTTCAATAATCAATGAGAAATATAACTAAACTAACTATCACAAGAGAGAAGTCAATATGGAGAGAAATTAGGGTATTGTGTTCCCTGTGAATCCCCAACTCAGCATCACCGGATAACTTAATTCTTTTCTAGTGTATAACTGCAGGACGACAGGTTATGTTCACCAAGCCCTTTGTTCAAAGATGGGAGGTGAAATGCACTATGTGAGCCCATCTCCATAGTGTGCATTACTAAATCTTACCTATTAGTCCGAGTACAACCTTCCCTTGACCTAGTTTGGTTAATTAGATGATAACACATTAATCGAATCCTGTCAATTAATCTCTTTAATCAAATCCTGTTAACTAATCTCTTTTCCTATCCATTACTACCTTGGTACAGTCATGAAATACCCCAAAAATGTTCTTTGGAAATGACAATAATCATAATTTCCACATACCTCTAAATCCATGTGTAATATTGAAAATCCGACTTCATATTCTCGAACAGGAGGCAAAATTGAGTGGGAAATGGGTATAACCTGAATTTTAGAGGACCAGTAGCGAAACAAAATTGTCACTAATTTTTCTTATCTAATGTGCATCCGTGACCAGGCTGCAATGCGGACTGGGTACGGATCAGTGTTATTCTGTCCTTCGTGATGGGTCTACGTCATGGACCAGACATGGATCAGTATAAGTTTTTTCTTAATTCTTCTGTGTTGGCCAAGGGCATTATGGTCATAGTCCCATGTCCACTTATGTGTGAAAATATCTATACTTAGTCATTTTTCAACTCTATATCACTCAAGACCCTTTAAAATAATAAATCTCTTGAAGACTTAAATAAGTATCTCATTCAAATTTCAAGGATTTCAAGCCTAACTTTGGAACTTAAGGATTTTCTTCAAGCTCCAAGTTTTCTTCAAGCTTATCTCAAGAAAACCCAAGTTTAAGGTATGTGGGTTTTATCCACTGGGTCCTTTAATCCATGGAGTCCAATATTTCTTTTTGTGAAAATTACATATTTTCAAGTTATATTACCTATGAGTATCTTTTATTATGGATTATGAGTATAAATTATGTTGGGGTTTTATGAAATATTAATTAATTATGCGTATATATCTATTTCAATTATACCATTAATTAACTTTTTCTATTGAGACTATGCATATTTTGAGTTATAAAATCATGATCTATTATGAGATTTGATGACGGATTTCAAGTTATTCTATATGATGGTTTTACTATGTGTTGATAGATTGATTTGCATTGAGTTTTCTCATATTATTACACTCTTGAATTGCATGATTTTGATTAAGCATTATATACCCACCAAGTGTTTGATAAAATGTCAAGTCAAGAATTCTCAGGTTATTGATAATCTACTACATGATTTACATGTCAAGTGAATATACGATGATTAAGGGATTTTAAGTATGTATTGAATTCATGAAAAGTATCTATGATATTTGAAGTATCAAGTTAAGCCCTATTTCAAGATTTCTACCTCTTGTGAACCATTTATGTTAAAGCAAGGATTCATGTATGATTGTGATCTACTATCATGTTTCAAGTTAGGCCCACCATTAGAGGTCAAGCATGTTTAAGAGCTACTTATGTCATGATTCTTACAAGTTATTAAAGTTATGATTATTTCAAGTATTCCGTGGGATAAAACTTAGAACCAGTGGATTGGATGTCGGCGTGGACTATCTTCAAGGTTCTATACTCCTTTCCTCAAACTATGTGCCAACATAGGATTATTATTATTACCCTTTCGATACTAATGGATCCATTTAGTACACTTTATCATGAAATCTGTCCCAAAATGGGATGGGCTCCCATAAGGTGAAGTATGATTTACCTTGGTAAGTTGACCATCTCTTTATCGATGAGGGGTAATCATCGCAATTCCAATTTGCAGCTCTCTTACCTATTGCTTATTACTATGCATTTTGACTATATTGACTTATGTCTTGTTGCATTGCATCCTACATGCTTAGTATATTCAAACGTACTAACGCATACTCAATGGCTACATAATATTATCATGTCGGAAGTGAAACACCACTTGATCATCCTCCATGGGCTAGTATGTTCCATTGAAGCAAGATTTAGTGAGTCCTCAAGCTCGGGGACACTATCTTTACTACTCTTGCTATATTGAGACTTCTTTTGTTGCACACTTGTTACTATGAGGGTGAGCCAACAAAGTGTCTTCGCCCCCACTCCATTCTATGATAGAGGTGTTGTTGGAATATTATGATGTATTTATGCTATAAGCTTGACTATTTATGCTTTTATGATTATCAAAGACTTCTCTTAGACCCGGTTCCCTTATTTTATACCTCTCGATATTGTTTGCTTTGCTTTGTTGACCAAGGATGTGTGATTGATATGTTAAAAGGCTTGTTTTGTTCCCTTTGGGTTTCCATTCGTTGTGTCACGTCTAGGATCTAGGCTTGTGTCGTGACAAACTTGGTATCAGAGCACTAGGTTGTTAATGACCCTCGAAATCCAACACGCCATGTTGATTAGAGTCTTATTCATGGTTGTGAAGTGCGCCACAACTATGAATAGGAGGCTATAAGGCGTTTTAGGAAATGTTTCAGTTCTTCATGGTCTATATCGTGCTTTAGATGTAAGTGTAAGGATTTTTCCCCTAACAAATACTCTTTGCTCTTCTAGATCATATTCATTCCAAGAGGAAGACTAAGGAGAGCCCATACACTTGAAGAGCAACTGGGCCCTCCCACTCCTCAAGCTCCTCAAGGTGGAGGGGTAGGCCAAGATGAGTTCCGAGATGCTATTGCAATGTTGGCTCATGTTATGACCAACCAAATCAACCAAGGGGTCCAAGCCCCTCATGTGTCTACTCTGGCTTCTAGGGTAAGGAATTTTACTAGAATGAACCCACCAGAGTTCCATGGATCGAAGGCGATAAGGATCTCCAGGAGTTCATAGACGAGCTGTACAAGGTACTATCCATCATGGGGGTCAATTTGGAGGGCAACACAGAGTTGGCGGCCTACCAACTCAAAGGGGTGTCTTAAATTTGGTTTACACAATGGAAGTTAGAGAAGGGGAATGATGATGCTATCTCTTGGGAAGTGTTCAAAGCCACATTTCTCAATTGGTTCTTTCCTATCAAGCTAAGGAAGGCTAAGATGATGGCATTTATGAACCTTAAGCAAGGTTCCATGAGTGTGAGGGGGTATGCCCTCAAGTTCAACAAACACTCCAAGTATGCTCCACAATTGGTTGCCGAGCCTAGATCAAGGATGAACAAGTTTGTGTCAGGAGTGTCTGACTTGGTTAATGAGGAGTATCGTACTGCTATGCTAGTAAGTGATATGGATTTGTCCCGCCTTATGACATATGCCAAACTAGAGGGGGAAAAGCTTAGAAAAAGAAGAAGTGGTGAGTCCAAGAGGGCTCATTTTGAAGGTGGTTTCCCCAGTTTTAAGGGTGGTCAATTTCCTTAAGGCCACAAGCTCCAAGTCCAAGGGTCTTCCAATGCTCCTAATAAGAGATTTGCTAATGATAATCCAAGATTCCAAGGTGGTATTAGAGGAATGGTAAAACCTAGATGCCCAAGATGTGAAAAGAATCATCGTGGTCCATGTTTGAGGAATTCTAATGCTTGCTTTGGTTGTGGCGAGATGGGTCACAAAGTTATTGATTATCATCATGCTCAAAACAAAGGTAGAGATGGTCGTACACAAGGTCAAGGTGCAAATGTGGGTCAAAGGGGAAAAAGAGGCCGACAAGGGGGTGCACCAAGGCAAAATAGATTCTATGCTCTTCAAGGGAGACAAGGGGTGAATGAGGTACTGATGTCATCACCGGTATGTTAAAGATTTTTGATTTTGATGTGTATTCATTGATTAACCCGGGTGGCACTCTTTCTTTTATTACTCCTTTTGTTTCCACAAAGCTTCATGTTAGCACGGAATTGTTGTGTGAACCTTATGAAGTGTCTACCCCTGTTAGTGAGTCCATTGTTGCTAAAAGAATCTATAGAAATTTTCTCGTGTTCATTTTGCATGAAATCTTTCCTTGTGATTTGTTGAATTAGATATGGTGGATTTTGATGTCATTATTGGGATGGATTAGTTGCATGCGTATTATGCTTTTATTTATTGTACAACCTGTAGGGTTAAATTCCAATTCTCTCATGAGCCCTTCCTTGAGTGGGATAGTCATGATGTGGTGGTCAAGCGTAGATTCATGTCTTGCCTTAAAGTCTAAAAGTTGATTTCTAAGGATTGTCTCTACCATCTTGTGAGGGTTAAGGATGTTGAGTCCAAAGCCCTTCCTACTAAGTCTGTTTCGGTGGTTAATGAGTTTCTTGATGTCTTTTCCCATGACCTTCCCAGTGTTCCTCCCGAAAGGGAAATAGATTTTGGTATAGATCTCCTTCCCGATATTCAGCCCATTTCTATTTTCCCTTATTGTATGGCCCCGACGAAGTTGAAGGAGTTGAGAGACCAATTGAGGGTTTTGTTGGAAAAGGGTTTCGTAAGGCCTAGTAAGTCACCTTGGGGTACACTGGTGTTGTTTGTGAAGAAAAAGGAAGGTTCTCTTAGAATGTGCATTTATCAACAACTTAATAGGGCCACATTAATGACATTATTGATCAACTTCAAGGGGATAGTCATGTTTCTAAGATTGATCTTCGATCCGAGTATCACCAAGTGAAAGTGAGGGAGTGTGACATTCCCAAGAGGGTTTTCTAGACTAGGTATGGGCACTTTGAGTTTGTGGTTATGTCCTTCGGGTTGACTAATGCACCAGCTATATTTGTGGATCTCATGAATAGGGTCTGTAAACCCTACCTTGATTTGTTTGTGGTGGTTTTATTTGTTGATATCTTGATTTATTCCCATAGTGAGAAGGAGCATGTGGATCACTTGAGGGTGGTCTTGCAAATCTTGAGGGAGGAGAGGTTGTATGCAGAATATGAAAAATGTGAGTTTTGATTGAAAAAAGTTGCTTTTTTAGGGCATGTAGTGTCAGGTGATGTTATTAAAGTGGATTCTAAGAAAACGGAGGTGATTAGAAATTTGCCTAGACTTTTGACTCCATCGGACATTAGAAGTTTCTTGGATTTGGCGGGTCATTACCGGAGGTTTATTAATAGTTTCTTTTCTATTGCTTCTTACATGACTAAATTGACACAAAATAAGGAGAAAATTTTGTGGACCGATGAGTGTGAAAAGAGGTTCCAAACTTTGAAAGATAAACTTGTCTCCACTCCTATCTTGGCTCTACCAGAAGGTTAGGAAGGATTTGTTGTATATTATGATGCCTGAAAAATTGTTTTGGGGTGTGTTTTGATGCAAAGTGGTAAGGTGATAGCATATGCCTCTAGACAACTTAAGGTGCATGAGAAGAATTATCCCATCCATGATCTTGAATTGGCGACCATGGTATTTGCTTTGAAAATTTGATGTCACTACTTGTATGGGGTTCATGTTGATATGTTCACCGACCACAAGAGTCTCCAACATGTGTTCACTCAAAAAGATCTTACTTGAGACGAAGAAGGTGGTTAGAGCTCCTTAAAGATTATGATATAAGTTTGCATTATCACCCCAGCAAAGCTAATATTGTGGCTGATGCTCTAAGTAGGATGTCTATGGGTAGTCTAGCTCATGTTGATAATGGTGGCAAAGAGGTGGCTAGAGAAGTTCATCAGTTGGATAGATTGGGGGTTAGGTTGGATGAAGTTAATAATAGGGGTGTAGTGGTTGTTGATGGTTGTAAATCTTCCTTGATTGAGGAGGTAAAGGAAAAACAAAAGTTTGACCCAGCCTTGCTGGAGTTGAAGGCCTTGTTGAGAGATGGTAGAGTGAAGGTTTTATCCCAAGGGGGAGATGGTGCCCTTAGGTACCAAGGTAGATTGTGTGTGCCAAAATGTAGATGGTTTGGAAGAATTGATCTTGAAGGAGGCCTACAATTTATCCTATTCCATTCACCCTGGTTCTACAAAGATGTATAGACTTGAGGGAGGTGTATTGGTGGGGTAGTATAAAGAGAGACATTTCCAAGTTCATATCAGGATGTCACAGTTGCCAACAAGTGAAGGCCGAACATCAAAGGCCTGGTGGCCTAGCCTAAGATATAGAGATTCCTACGATTCCTACTTTATTTGGGTTGTTGTGGATATAATGATAAAGTCTGCACACTTCAGACCGATCAAAACCACTTATGGTGCTGAAGATTATGCTGAGTTGTATATACATGAGTTGGTTAGATTGCATGAGGTTCCCTTGTCTATCACTTCTGATCGTGGTGCTCAATTCACTTCTCACTTTTAGAGGTCCTTTTATAGAGGTCTTGGTACCAAGGTTAAGCTTAGCACGACTTTTCATCCTCAAATGGATGGTCAGGCTGAGAGGACTGTCCAAAATCTTAATGATATGCTTAGAGCTTATGTTTTGGAGTTTAACGGTTATTGGGATGAACATCTTCCACTTATTGAATTCACTTACAACAATAGCTACCACTCAAGCATTGGTATGGCCCTTTTTGAAGATCTTTATGGTAGGCATTGTAGATCAACGGTTGGGTGGTTTGAAGTGGGGGAGATGGTTTTTCTAGGTATAAATTTGGTCATGGAAGTCTTGGAGAAGGTGAGGTTGATAAGGGAGAGGTTGAAAATAGTCAAAAGTAGACAAAAGTCTTATTTCAATGTGAGGAGAAGAGATCTTGAGTTTAAGATTGGTGATTGGATTTACTTGAAAGTTTCACCCATGAAGGGCGTAGTCTGGTTTGGCAAGAAGGAGAAATTCAACCCAAGGTTTGTGGGTCCTTATAAAGTTTTGATGAGAGTGGGTAAGGCTGCATATGAGTTGGAGTTGCCTATGGAGATGGAGATGGTTCATCTGGTCTTCCATGTGTCCATGTTGAGAAAGCATATGGGTGACCCAAGTGCCATGGTGCCCTTGGATGTTGTGGGTGTTGTAGGAGATAATTTGACTTATGACTAGGTCCCAGTGGAAATTTTTGATAGACAAGTGAAGAGGTTAAGAAACAAGAACATAGCTTCCGTCAAGGTCTTTTAGAACCAACAAGTTGAGAGTGTCACATGGGAAGCCGAGGCAGACATGAGAAAGCGACACCCGTATCTCTTCCACTCTATACAAGCCGAAGGTACAAATTTAAGTCCCCTATATGATTTCAAGTCTTAAGTTTTAGCCCTTATATCATTTTGCATGCATTTATGTTTATGTTGACAAGTTTATGGTGATTTTTGACATTCATGTTGAGATTTTTGAGAATGATATTTAAATGCATTTGTTGCATTCATGTCGGGCTAAAATCTTCATGATTACTTCTCTTATGCACGTTTCTTTGATATTTGGGGATGAATGTTCCTAAGGTGGAGATATTGACACACCTTAAAAATATGCTTCGGAAATGCCCATTATCATAATTTCTATATATCTCAAAATCCGTAAGTCATATCAAAATTTGACTTCATATTCTCAATCATGGGACAAAATTGTGGAAAATGTGTATAACTTGGATTTTAGAAGACCCATAGCGAAAAATAATTTTCGCTAATTTTTCTTATCCAGTGTGCATCCGCGACCAGGATGCAATACGGACTAGTCGCGGATCAGTGTTATTCTATCCTTTACGATAGGTCCGCATCGTGGATCAGATGCAGACCAGTACTAATTTTTCCTTAATTTCCCTATGTCAGTCATGGGCATTGGGGTGATAGCCCCATGCCCACTTATGCATAAGAATACCTATACTTAGCCATTTTTTAACTCTATATCACTCAAGATCCTCTAAGAAAAAAACCTCTCCAAGACTTAACCAAATATCTCATTCAAATTTCAAGGATTTCAAGACTAACTTTGGAACTCAATGATTCTCTTCAAGCTCCGAGTTCTCTTTAAGCTCATCTCAAGAAAACCCAAGTTTGAGGTATGTGGGTTTCGTCTATTAGGTCCTTTCACCCATGGAGCCCAATCTTCCTTTAATGAAAATTGCATGTTTTCAAGTTGTTTTTCCATCAATCTTGGATGGAGCCAAAGATTCACTATTTTTTGGCTTTGGAGTATGATGGAATAAAGCAAAATGGCTCTTTAAATTGTCTG
>JAABOM020000110.1:3742078-3767674 GCA_011800125.2 Solanum clarkiae | reverse complement strand
AAAATAATAATAATAATAATAATAATAATACTAATAATAATAATAATAATAACAATAATAATAATAATAATAATTATAATAATAATAATCTATGCTTTAACCAATTTGCTAGGCAAAGTTTTTGTTCATATTAGATAAATTATTTTTTCTAATTATAAGGCAGAAGTTATGAATATTTCATCACACAGTGAATCTGTTCAATTGACTACAAGTTGTGCATTTAAGTGAAAGCCAAACTTATGCTTGATGAGCAACAAAGATTATGTATATGTTGCCCATCAACATAAGTTCTAGCTTTTGCCTTATAGCAAAATTCAAATATTTCAAAAGCTAAAACTTAAGATCATTCCAGAAAGATTTTGTTTAGCAGAAACAAAAAGTCAAGATCACATTTTATTTCGTGAAGCTGTGTTTTCTTAGAGTCCCCGGACCTCTGTGAAATTTCATCAGATATGTTATTGTTATATGTTTTTTGAAAGTCCGAACAATATAATATTGGGCCAAATATATTGTCTAAGAACAATGATCAAATTCATAAATATTGCAACATGTATATATTATTCAAGATCTCATATTATTTCAATCAAATAAAATACATTAATTATCGAGATTTATGACTCCTTGTGTCTTAGCCATTTCCACCTTTTTGTTGGACCAACAAATGCATCTATGTGCAACACAAACAGGTGCTAGGGTACGAGGACAACGTGGCTCACAATCCCTCCAAGTATCACATTCAGTGATTGCTTCGACCTTATTCATGGATGGAATATCTGCAATTATACAAACAAAAAATAATTATAGAGTGTCTCTCGATATATAAAGCATTTCGTCACATAAAATTATCTGTTCAAACTTAATAACGTACTATATATTTGCAAGTTTAGTGGATCTTATACATACGTTTATGCTAGGCGCTAAAAAATATACTAGGTTAAGATGAACCTGGTTTCGTGATGCTAAATCCTTCTTAAAATTCAAGATTTGAAAAGGGGTCCCTACCACGACCCTCAAATTAATATCGTTCGTTAATAACTAGGTATATGATCAATCATAATAGATAGATATATGGGTAAAAGTTACTGAATTCAAGACGTCAGGGATTGGTGCATCCTCTCGAAGGGGTTGTAATGTGCCAATCTACCCTGACACACGCATCAGGTTTGTATTGACAACTTGTACTTGTGATTAGTAAATCATAAAGGAATAACTTTGTTGTTGCTTCAAGACTCTCGTCTTTGTATAACAATAAAAAACAAAAATTCAAAATAAAATACCATATGAAAGGTTAATAAGAAAGAAACAAACCCATGATGATCAGCAACAAAGCAACAAAGAAAACAGACTTCATCACAGTTTTGGCCATATTTTTAACTTTTTCACTTTCCAAAAGAAGAAAATATTATAAACTTTGGAATGATTTGGAGAAAGGACTTGTTTAGCACCATATATATAGTGGTAGAGCAATTGAAACAATTGACCAATAGTTTTTTTTTTCTTTTTAATGATTTGAATATGTTTTGCTAACAAAATTAAGTGGTTAATGAGATTATTTAGAAGTCAATGCAAATCTAACAAACAAGTAAAGATTAATCAATCTATGTGAAAATAATAGAATATGGGTTAACTCATGTGACACTCTAGGCAAATATCATCGATAAAATATATATTGGACTGATACATAACGAAATAAGATTTATATGCTAGTGAGGTACTTTAACATTGTATGGGCCTTGGTCCAGAACAAATTATATTATTAGTGGATTGGACTATTGCAGACAATATCAGAATACTCTGTGCGCAACCTTAGACAATGATGAAGCATACCTCATTTGGACAACTTCATATGAAATGTCTAGTTATGTACTCTTAAAGTTGAAGAGTTTACTTGTCAATTAAGTTTCTACCAGACTTGTCTCATTAATGTGAAAACTGACAAGCCCACGGAGCGGTGTTTGTGTGCTAGTTTAAGGAAAGCAGTTCGTGATCAAATTTAAATATCTATTTATGTATTATTAAAAAAAAATTGATATCACAAAATGATAATTAATTGATTATTTGTCCTGAGCCAGATGCTACTTCTCTTTCCTTTGGTTGGATCTTCATAGGTTTGGCTACAATTGAAAAAAAAAAACAATTTCGGTTAGAATTTAAATAGTCAAAAGTGGTTACATTGGTAAAGAATAGTATGTATTAATATATAACTATTATTGAGATTTGAAACACTAAACGAACAGTGGCGGAGTCAGAATTTTCTCTAAGGAGTTCATAATTTTAAGAAGTGGACATACGAATTAATCGAAGGGAGTTCGACATCTATTATATACACATAAAAAATTATTCCCTGAAGAGGGTTCGGATGAACTCCCTAATTACTATGCGGCTTCACCACTATATACAAAACCGTAGAAACATGAGATGTATGATTGATGTCTCAATGACGCACACAGAATTTTATAAATATCTAACATATGTGTCGATTTCATTTTCAGTCAAAATATGTCACGTAAACTAAAACATATTAAGTATATTTAAAAAATAATCTCACCAGTAGTTATTAAAGCAGATTTAATAGCAGCAGGAGACCAATCAGGATGAAAAGTCTTAACATAATGAGGACAAGACATTGATGTTCCAAAAAGTATATTATATTTTCTTGTTTCTGAAAATGCAGCTAATATATTTAATCCTGGAGCAGCAACATCAGGCTACAAAATAAATAAACAAATAAAAATTAGTGACTTATAAGACGCTATCAGAAAATCGCTAATTTTTGATAGACGACTTGTTGGAATTTGGCTCATTGATAAAGAGTATCCGTCAAAAATATTATCAATGAGTCAAATTATAGAAAAAGATGTTTGACAACTCTCGATGAAAATCTTGATTCTGATATTGCGATCGAATATGATAATTAAGGAAGATTAAGGTAAAAAAACACCTTAAGTATGTTGAGGCTGATAGTTTGGGGTCCTCTACTTGAAAATGAAGGTATAAAAGGTGAAGTGATGTTAATGTTCTTGATCTAAATATTGTTGCTGTTGGTGACCTACAAAATAATTGTCATGAATAAGTAAAATGAAAAAAAAATTATAAAGACCAATCAATTTATTACTAAAAATTTCTAAAAGTCAATAAGATCAAGTTATTATCTATCACACCACTTAAAGAACAATAATATATAGGCAATTAATGGTTAAAAAATACACAATTTATCAACTTTCCGCGAGTTTTATACCTGAATCACCAATTATTTCATTCTCCTATCCGAACTATTACCTTCTATATATTAAAACATACCTCGAAATCGATCAGGCCAACTATCAAATGTTTCACTATCTACTCAACCAGGTGTATTTTAATACATAGATAATTATATAGTTTGGTGATAATTCATATAGGAATACAGAACAATTGATAGTTAAAGTGAGAAACTCGCAAAGAAAAAAAGATTGATAGTTCAGATATGTTATCTATGTCATGAAATATATATCAAATATACAAAAATTCTATATTATCATTATATATAAGACAAATACTCACATTTTTATTTTATTTGGAATAAAACTTACTTGGTAGTGTTGATATAGTTACTAATTTTGTCACCATCAACTATATGAACATAAGTTGCTGGTAAAACAGTTGACATTGCTGTGTCTGGAAAAGACATAATAGCTCCAACACCTCCATATTTTTGTATGGTAGAATCTTGATTTGAATTTTCAAGATAAAATATTATCTTCCCTTTCATCTTCTTATCATCCAAACTACCATCATCACAAAGACTGCATATATATTTGATAAAATAACATCATTCTGAAATGAATTTCTTAAGACAAATATAAGGCTCGTACGCCGTAGCTATGACATTGGGCACCAAAAGATCACTCAATTATTAGTCTATCCATTGAGAAGTCAAATTTGGAAATTTTCATGCATAATGAATAATTGAGTGACTTTTACGTGACAAAATAAAAAATAGTGATTTTTCAGGTGATAGACATACTTCAATAAAAGCTTCTTGTAAAATGAAAAGTTTGAATTTTTTTCTAAAAAAAAATAATGAGACAATGTCATGTAAAATGGAATGAATCGAAGAAAAATTCTATCTGGGATCTAAGTCACTATCCGCACTATCATTTTTCGCCAAGATTCCACTTGTCAAAGGCGACATTTGTCCTTTCATGTCAAAGAGATTAAGAGAAATTCCCTAAACACAAAACACAAAACACAAAAGTAATTTAACTTGTGTATACTGACAATATAAAAACAAACTTATCGTAAATTTTTAGCCGTTACCCAATTTGTGTATTTGTCTCAAATTGTCTATCAATACTAGTAGCAGCCAGAGTCATAGTCCAAGTTGCAACATTATCAACTTGTGACAAATCAGGCCCATCATTTCCAGCTGAAGAAGAAGTCAAAACCCCCCTTTTCATAGGATGAAATGATCCAATTGCAATTGAATCTTTGAAAAAATCCCTTGAGGGAGCCCCAATTGATATCGATATAACATCGACGCCGTACTGGATTGGCGGCGTCCGAATGCTGCTAGGACATTTTATGTCCGAGCAGCCATGCACCCCAAGGTCAGCATACTTTGTATGCTGCTATTCGGGCTGATTGTACGGCCTGTTCGCGAAGCCGTCCACGCTGGCGTTAGGGACTGGGACTCCAGCAGCAGTAGAAGATGTGTGTGTGCCATGGCCTTCAAAATCTGCTGGACTAATTTCATCAGGGGTTGCTGTTTTTTCCAAATTGAAAAATTGGGCTCCGATCACCTTGCTATGATACCAAAGAAAAAAAGAAAAGAATTTTTTAATATTAGTCGATCTCAACATGTTTAAGATTGATCGAGAAAAAGATAATTGAATAAGAAAAAGGAGCACGAAACATTTCACGTTTATACATGATTGGAGAATGGGTCGCAATCAAAAGGGAGTGTAATGTAGACATATATACCCTGACACGAGCATCGACCCATGTTCAAATAGGGTTCAAAGAAGGATCATGTAAAGGAGATATAATGTAAATAGCCTATATGTATGTATGTATGTATATACATACATACACATACACATGAAGCAATAACTGATTCAACAGCTAGAACCAAGACTTTGATACTACATGTGTGATATATATATGCATTATAGTTTTTCAAGGGGATTCGGATGAACCCCCATGCAACATGTACTGTAGCTCTAACCATGGTCACATGCCAATAATTGTACTGTTGTTTCAAGGTTTTCTTTTTTATTTTTTACAAATTAATTAGAAAAACAATATCATATAAATCGAAACGAAAGGAATATTATGACATACTTGATAATCTATTTGCTTCATCAGGCAATAGTTTGGCAGCAAATGCATTAAAGCTCCTTCCACAGCTATGTATCTTTGATTCTTTTGCTATTGCCTCACTAAAATTCAAGAATCAATAATATGAATAATAAATAAATAAAATTTGAAATTGATATTGTTGTTAAATAAATAATTTGAAGAAGGCTTTTTAAATTAATTAATTATTATTACTCTCCAATGGCCTCTGAAAGCAAATTATGATGATGATCATCCAACAACAAAGTTGTATCTTGTGGCAAATCTCCCATATAAACTATCTATGGCTGTTACACATAATCACAATAATATAAGAACAAAACAAGAAAATGGTAAGTTAGTTCATAATAACAATGCAATATCAATAAAATTAAAAATACATTGCATCAAATATTTACATCAAATTAACACCTTTTTAGATTTATAAAGCAATATTTTTGGTTGGACAAAAGTTTTGTCGAAAAAGTTAGATTATGTGTATATATGAATTATACAATAACAACTAAGCGAGGATGTCTGAGGAGGATAGGACATATGTATACCTTATCTCTATCTTTATGAGAGTAAAAATTTATTATTTTTAATAAACATTCAATTCAAATATAAATAAATTGGTAAAACAAGAGATTGACATATTTACCTTTCTTTCATGTGAAATTGATCCATTGCTTAGAGAAATAGACACACAAAAATTGAAGAGAAGAAAAGAAATGCACTTTAATACTTCCATTATTTGATCTTAATTTATTTATTTTTTGTATGAAAATATGTAAGTGAGAAAAAGCATATATATAATAGGTGATATTGGATAATTTAATATTTAAAAAGATAAAGAAGTAATTATTAAATCACACTTGTTGATCTTAGTTATTATTTTAAATAGTTAAAAGAATATTTTCTTTGGTCATAATTTTTTTAAGTATTTTTTAAATATGTTCGAAATTATTAACTATTGTGATTTGTGACTTAAAAGTATTTTTATATAATTTTTAAATATATAAATTTTATTCTTGAAAAATAAAAAAATTTATATATAAATTGACGTTGAACATTAGTTAGTTTGACTCTAGGTACTCCTAATTAAGATAACTAGGAACTCGATTTCTTAATTAGGCATATTTTGCAAAGTTTTATAAATTGATATCCTAATATGTTGGTCGTTGTTTCAACTTTCATATACTTGACTTAGTTATTTTAAACAGTCAAAGAATATATTTTTTTACCATAGTTTTTTCAAAGTATTTTCTAAATATGTTTGAAAGAGTGAACATGACTTATAATACTTTTTATCTATTTTCTAAATATGTAAATTTTTTATTTTTCAGAAAGATAAAAATTGTATATATGAATTCACAATGAACATTAGTTAATTTGACTCTCGTACTCCTAATTAAGCCAAACAAATTAAAACAGAGGAATCAGTATAAAACATATGGGAATGTATAGTTGACTTAGAAGAAGGTGGGAGAGACATCTCTGGCAGACAAGATGAAGAAAATGACACTGAGATGATTTGGACACGTAAAGAGAAAGTGTTCAAACGTCACAATAAAGAGGTGCGAGAGGATGATTTTAGAGCGTATTCATAGGGATAGAGGTAGTCCAAGAAAGTATTGAGGTGATTAGATAGGTCCAAGAAAATATTGATGAAGGGTGATTAGATAGAATATGACGCAGCTTCATATTATTGAGGATATGACTCTAAAGAAGAAAAAGAGAAGAGATAGTATTCAGATAGAAGATTAATAGGAGTAGACTGTTGACTGACTTAGACTTCTCAGTGTCTATCATAGTAAAAGTTGTGATACATTTCAAGTAAATATCTTTCAAAAATAACCCTTTTTTACCTTCACACCATAATGATAAAGTTTGCATATACTATACCTTCTTCAAACCCTAACATATAATTATACCTTCTCTAAATCCTATTTAATGAAATTTCACCGAATATGATATTATTATATTCAATAAATTATATGAAAATCATAAGGTTAACGGACTCAGTATGAAATCCAATTGGCCTAAGATCAGTCATCCATTATTTGACCATTTTTTTTGCTTAGACATGATTAGAATGTATCAAAATTGGTTTAACGGATAAATCAAATTGAAAAAAAAAAAAAAAAAGCACAAACTAATATTGTCTCCTCTTTTCTATTTTAGATTTATGCTTAGAAGGAATTCGAGCAATTCTATATTATAGAAAAGTGATCTACGTAGAATTTGTGTATTACTTCTATTTTGTCAATGCAACTTTCGACATTCCTCATGGGTCATCTGAAAACAGTCGCTTTATGTTTTTAAGGGTTAGGCTGCGTATATACGACCCCCTCACCCCGCAATGAACGGGAGCCTTTTGAGGCACTGGGGTATGTTGTTATTGTTATTGTATTGATCAATCAAAAAGTGAATAAATATTTTATTGATTTGATTATCAATTTAACACATTCACAAATTAAAACTAAAAAATACATAAAATCAAATGAATCAATTAGCACTCCTAGGCATGAATGATTTGCATAATCTGGTGTAAAAGAATTAGAACCTTTGCAATTCTATACTAACCAAAACAATAAACCATTAAAATTGCAATAAACTATAATATAATATAATTCAACACCAATCTAATAACAAAACCATAAAATTTTCATCAATTATCTTAACTTAAATGCCAAAAAATATTTCAAAAATTCTAAATAAATAAATAAAGTTACTTTTTTTTTAATTATCTTGCAAGTTTTTGCTCACAGCATCTCTTGTGACCTCCTGACGCATCGCTTCACCTTCTTCACAAATTCCGCCCTATTATCCCTCCATTCCTTCGCCGCATCAACGTTCGCCGGCGATTCATCGTTCGGACTAGTAAGCATGGAAATTATACTCAGCATAATACTCTCCACCGTATGAACCGGTGTCCACCGCTCACTCGCCAGCTCATAGTGATTTGGATCTTCACCGGGAGGATGAAGAATCGATATGCAAACCCTACCGTCGGGATAAACATTAGGATGCCAGATCTCCGTCGTGAATTTCACCGTCGGTGGATTGATAGGGTAATCGGACGGGAAACTCATCGTAGCGTTGAAAAATCCACCGTCGAATAAAGTTTCCGGTGGACCGATAATTGAGATACTCCACTCGAAAACGTTGTTCTCGTCGATTAATCCGGCCGAGAAGCCGTCGACGGGATGACGGTTTAGGTCTTTGAGTTGTTTCTGGAGGAGGAGAGCGGCTTGCGAAGAAGCCATTGTTATTATTTTTTTGTGTGGAGAGAAAAAAAGTGTTTCTATTGAGAGATTTGTTTGTATTGGGGGTATATATAGGGATATTTATTTCCTTTTTTGTGCGAGTTTTTAAAATTTTTTTTTTGGATATATCTTCAATAATTTAGGAGTGAGAGGGACTTCGTGAATAATTGGGGAGACGGAAGGTTATAAAAAAAAAAAAAAAAGAGAAATTATTGGTTGATTATTAATCCTTTTTCTTTTAGTTTTCCAGTGAATTCTATATTGAGAAGGAAAAGAATGTGTTTACTAATTGTGCTCGAATTTAACGATTAAGAATTTTTTAAAAAATTATATGTAATTATAAAAATATGTAAAATTCAGTTAATAACAACAACATATCCAGTGAAATCTCACAAGTGGGGTCTGGGGAGGGTAGATTGTACGCAGACCTTATCACTACCTCATAGAGGTAGAGAGGTTGTTTCCTTAAGTAAAATTCAGTTAATATATATATATATATAAGAGGATTGGAAGGTCGCCTGCATGGTGCCATCACAGGCGGTAAGAAGAACACTTTTCAGCACACACGCAGAGGGAACTTGGCCTCAAATCACAGATCGGAGGAAAAAAACCTTTCAACAACAGAATCTTTCACCTTAATTATTGTTGAACGAATTGCCAAAACGTGAAGAAGGAGTTGACGCTTTGCCTTGAATCAGAATACTTTCAAACACTGGTTGTTCAGACAATTGCAGCCACACCACCAAGAAATCCTTCTTCACCACCAACAGTAACAGCGACGCGACAAAAAATGAGACGTTACACGGAATGCTTTCGAATAAAACAATTCTTCATCACCAGGACATGTATGTTCTAGACAGCATAGCGACTTAAAGGCAACTCATCAGTACAATAATTGATATGAACGAACTGGTTTTATTATTACTTTTCTTGTAGTTCTTGGTTGATTATCTGGGAAAAAGGCCTTTACGCTGATTTATTTGGTTAAAAAATTCAACTGTGAATCTTTTTGTGGATGTCCTTGAATGAGCATCAATTGCTTAACTTATATATGTTGATTTCTGCTGCACTAATCTATGAAAACTCTGTCGAAGTTCGGTTGGTATCTCCAACATAAGAAAGCTTATTGGAGTGTGAGCGCTTTGATTCTGCTCACAAGTTGTGCGTTTGGATTTTCTTCCATTGACTTTGTGTGGCCATACTGCAGTTTGACACACTTTGGAATGCATTATCTTGACAAGAGCACCTTAAACTTTTTGCCACCATCAAAGGCCTATCCCGAACTTCAAAAAGATCAGTAAGTACCTGAAGTCGTTCTTACTCCTTCTCGGGTTAAGCAAAACGACTAAATTAATCTAAATATTTGTGACTTCACTGCTTTCATCCTAAATAGATTGCCCGGAAAAATACAATTCCCGCTGTTTCAGAAGCCACCTTCCACCTGATCGAACTGGTTTGATTGTTAATTTCTTGGTTGATTATATGGAAAAAAGGCCTTTAGGCTGATTTTGGTGTCTTTATTTGGTTAAAGATTTCAACTTTGTATCTTTTCCTGGATGCCCACATGCCAAGTTTCAAAACTTTTTGTCCAGATTGATAGTTTGTTTGTTGGTTTGTTGTAGTTCTTCATTGGTTATATAGGAAGAAGGCCTTTAGGTTGATTTTTGTGGGGTTGCATTGATGAGAAGAATCAAACCCCTGATCGTACATGGACGGTAGTTAGAGTCGACGGCTCTCCTAGGGTTCCCTCATCTGAGATCGATTTTATACTGTGTAAGATCAAGTTTGATTATGCTAATCAACCTCATGTTTGCTCTGCTACTCATCCCTTCGACCTGATAACAAGCCTCTCTTCACTAGATTAAGTTGTCAAACATCTTAAAGAACTTGCCAAAGAGAAGTGCTGGCTTGAGTAGGTGGAAGCTTATATCCTGCATAATTAGACAAGACATGCTGGCACACCTCCTTTGCAAATTCCTTCACACTATTCATTGAAGTTTTGCGGCATGCCGCTCCCCTATTCTGGCCTTGTGCAAAACAAATCCCTCTTCATCCTCAACTGTTTCCAACATTCACCTTATCGACTCCTTCTGAACGTTTTGTCCAGCAAGCACAGGCATAGCTACTATCTTTGATACACACTGTCATATAGATAAAGACTCGTCAAATTATGACGTCGGTTCCTCCTCTCCATTGCCATACCTGTTATTTTTTCATTTACTCTTCAATATATTTTTCAACTGTACTTCTGCCTCGCATCTCACTGAATTTGTAATTTGTTCTCTCAGGTTTTTGCTTCTTTATGGATTTTGATGTTGATTTTTATAAACTGCCAAAGGTTCAGACTGAATAGAGGTACACAATTACATATCCTTCTTGAGATGCGATTATATTTTTCCAACATTGAAAATATAACCATTACCATGGATATGAATGGATTAAGACGGCCAATCAGAAGTTAATTTTTGATGGAAAAAGAAGTGACAGTGATGGATTGAAATGATTGTAGTATCATGTATTACAGCAATCAAGTTTTTGAAATGATTTTACATGTAAATCAAGAGTTTATCGATCAATTATAATCCTATCATTTATGTTGGCGTGAAAAATCAAGAGTTTATCGATCAATTATGCTCCATTCATTTATGTTGGTACTATGATTGAATGATAATCATATCCGTACATTTTGTTGATTATATTCTTTGAATTGGAAGCAATCCTTAAGAGTTATGGCACATGTTTATCGATTAAGTTACCTAAAGGTAGAGGTAAAATTTAAATAGATTTTGCTCTTTCAATCTCACTTCAGATTAAACTGAATATTTTATTGCGCTTATACATAAGTTATGACAAGACATCTCATGAAATTGCTAATATACATACAACATACACTATCTCTAAGGGTAACTTAAAACTTACTAATACTAATACAAGCTTACAATCTACATCCTCCCCTTGTAGGTAGTTAACTCAAAACAGGCTATAAATCAATCTTTTGACAGCGTACCAGCCCAGCAGCTCCTCCGTAGCATAGCCATCTCTCACTGCCTTTGTTCATATTCCATCTTATCCGGTGGATTGACAAAATTTTGGGAGGTAATTTTTCAAATTTCTCTCTTGATCGCATTGCTTCTTCTTCATCAGCTTCTGGTTTCTTGCTCGTGGTTTTTGTTTTTGTTTTTGTTTTTGTTGTCTGAGACGCTAACTCATCATCTGACCCTCCTTCAACGTTCAGATCATTGCCATAACATAGAGCTGCAAGATAAAAGGAGGCAACCATGGTCAGAATGCTATCCCTGGTAGCGAAAATTGGTAAACGAAAATCAGTAGAGCAGTTCAATATATTACCCAAGGGTTGTTCATGTGATTGCTCCATCACTCGTTTGTCCAGACCATGTGGAAATCTTGGGATGGCATCACGCCACTGTTTTCCTGAGTGGATCATTCGAAAGGGAGTATTTGGCACGGGAGTAACCATGGTGATACCTGATTCATCCTCGGAAAATGATCCACAAAGAAAATGTGGGGTACGACTTCTCATAGGATCATTATACATTTTGCTAGTCATCTGAGTATAATGGTAATAAGAATAAGGTCTATAATGGGACAATCATACAGTTCACCTCTAAAGTAAAACATATTTGAAGTCTTTCTTTACATGCTAACTGACAAAGATACAGAAGCTCGTCAAATATAAAATATGCTCATAGTAATCATGATAAGCATATGACAGTTTCAAGAGAAGTGCCACCGAATGTAAGAGGCCACATTGAATACTTGAGAGACCAGGCTGCTGAATGAGAAACATAGCTACTGCAGCTGTTTAAACTAGCAGATTATATTGCAGGAGTGAAGCATTAGGATATTCTACACAAAATGTGAGACTAACGTTGGACATACACTACGCATTTTCAGACCCATCAAGTGTTTTATTGACAGTGCAGACTCTCATTTCTGACTTGTCTTCTTTAAATATAAGAGTAGAGAAACCTTTTTTTTATAGGTATATCAAGAGAAACTTGAAATAGCAACTTCTAAGATGTTTGGATGTGATAAATCAAAGGGTTGAAAGATGGAAGATATAAAAGGCTGTGCCATCAGAAAATATGAGTGCATTAAGGAAAATAATCGAAGTGATATAGATAGAATAAACAGAGAAAGGCTTGTTGACTTCGTGATGCTGAAAGGATTTGTAACTAAATGTGGTCTTATACAGAAGAAATTAGACGAGTGGTCGAAAGTTGCAAAGTAGACCAGTCGTTATTCAAGAGAGACTGCATAAATGTATGCTGTGGGCTCATATTTTACTTTCTCTTTCTTTCATTTTCATGGTTATTGATGTGTATAGGGGAAATCAAAACATTAGAAGACAATTAGATTCTTGATATACAGTATTCGGAAACTTTTTCTTTCTCTTCTTTTTTTGACAAGTAATAAATTCTGAACATGGTTATACTGCTATGAAATCTGCATCTTGTGTTAGAACTAAGGGGGGCAACACCATCGAAACGGAATCTTCAACAGTCCTTTTTACAGTTTAACATAAATCATATAGTTACTTTTCTCTCATATCAATGAGAACAAGAGATTGATGACGGGGTTGTAGGGATAAAATTTTAACTATAAGCAAAAAAGAAAAGGCAAATTATGATACTACATCAAGAAATATTGTAGTTGCAGGCTAGTTAAATGAAAGCATGGATGTCAGTGTCAATGGACAATTTATCTTTTGAAATGTCTTCCTTAGGGCAATTGTATCGATTTCATTGTATGATTTACCATGAACTTCTTTACTATAACTTTTGTATCCCTTTTCAGGATATCTATGACCACAGCAACAATGCCGACCAGACCCTTCCGAATATTCAAATTAGAGAACAAATATAGCAGGAAAAACCATAAAATGAACATATTTAACAAAAATCATCTTAATCAGTACACACCTGAAACCGAACAGCTGTACCATCTACCCCACAGTATGCAGCCATGCCTAGAACTCGCAAAAAGGTTCAAGGGAAATGTATCAGGAAGGATATATAACTTCATCTATTGATATAAAAGGGTAGTCCGATGCCCAGAGACTGTTTCCAAGTCTTGAACCCGTGACCTGGTCACGTGGCATCAACCAATATCAAATATATATTTCAGACACACAACTCCCCCACCCATAACACCCCAGACCTTAGAATTAAGCTGATCCTTCGTTTCCATCAAAGCTGTGCAACTATGCATAGAGAGTTAAGACAGCATGCCCTTCTCTTATACTCTCCTCACACACACACACACCCCCCAAACCCCCCGGGGACAAAAAAAAGGTCTTCCTTAGCGAGCACGAAAGGTGAAAGTTGTAAACAGAAAGCTCATGGATCAGTATATGTTGCCCCTAGTTATCTCACAGAAATTCAGAGTCATTATGCATACGCTTGTTTAAAAACTCACGGACATCTCATTTTGAAACTACTTAAATCTATGTAAGCAGTAAGATCTTTCATCTTTGCAGATGGTAACGATAAGAGATATTTGAAAAGTTGAAACCTGTTACTCGAGAAGCTTGCACACTCCATATCCCAAGTAGAGACCGAGTGAAACTATGAAATCCTTGTTGTTTAGCTCCAACTAAAAGGTTTCCTGTGACAGGTGTATCATATGCAGCCTTCGGCAAGCTAAGGATCTTTAGTGTCCCATCATCACATGATATTACGATAAATCTATGAACATTAACAAATACAATTTGAGAGAGAGACGTGAAAAATAGATATCTAAATCAAATTCATTAGCAGGATATGCTCATACCTTGGCTCGGGTAACCAGTCCACACTGCATATATGAACTCCCTGGCCCACATTATATTCCCGCAAAGGACGGAAGGGATCCCTGAAAAAATACAAGATAGGATATTAAGAAAGACAAAAAGATGCCTATATGCATACACACCCTAAAGGCAAATACAACAAGTAATGGATATTGTCTTTGCAGCCTAATATTGCTTGGAAGTCCTGAAACAGCATCAATCCAACTGGCAACTAGCAAACAAACAAGAAAGTATCCTTCATTACCCTAACAATCTGAGGATAAACAATTTTCTAACAGTCGGTAATCCATATCAATTATCAGCGCATGGGCATACAACAAAATAATGGGTTTTTATTAGAAACTACAGCAAAGTAATATAAAGCAGTCCATATTCCATTGCTGAATACTGCTTGAGCCTGCACTATATATACACACACACACACACGCACGCGTATACGCAGACTAATCAAACTCAAACATAATTTCTCTTCAAGGAGAAAAGTACACACAATGAATCATGGAAATTGCAACTCATATTTGAAAAGCATTGACATTCAAGAGACAGAGGACTGTTAGTAGGAATAAATACAGAAGAATGTATATGAATTACTCCAAATCATTATGTAACTCTTCTGCTCTAGCTTTTCTTTCAGCAGGATGAAAATAAAATGGTATGATTAGCAAGGGAAAAAAATCAAAATGATAGAGACTATCATAGGACGTAAAGCATATAGAAACAAGCTTACCTTAAATCCCAAAATTTCAGCCCCTTGTCACCAGCTGCAATGATAATATTTGCATTCCCGGCATCACTGCATCATAGACCAATCAGTGAACCAGACAAAATACAAGAGAAGCTTAGAAAGTCACTACATACTCATTATGTTAATCTTACTGTTGAAAATACTGAAATTCTTGAACCATTAAAAAATAGTTGGCACGAAAAATACACATCATAAGAAACCCCTTCATGTTGATTCACCCGATAATTTTTATAGTCCCGACTAATGTTGAAACAATTTACCAGCCACAAATAACTAAGTAGACACAAACTGTACCAGTTACAGGATACTGCTTTATGAAAACTTAAAAAGCAACATGGCCTTAATTTTAGAGAAGTTACCATATAGATTGCTTTCGGAAATGACATCTAATAAGTTTAGCACCACAAACCTTTCCAACGGTGCCCAGGAAAGTGCCCGAATGCGACCTGTATCTGCCCTGAAGCAAAGCAAAGGCCTTGTGTCTGCAGGAAAAAGGACTGTAACATGAAATTAAAAACTTTACAAAAAGCACTATAATATGACTCGATAAAAGTATTTTGGGAAGGAAGGATGTGACAAACTATAAACACAAAACAGCATTCAAGTCATGTTCCATAACTAGAACAAGTGAAAAGAGGATTAAGGGAACAAATTGCCACCTCACTAGGTCAAATCTCACGAAAGTTAAGTAATACCTTTAGATGAATTACTGGCCGAGAACTTCCACAAGGCAACCTATCCAAAAACACCAATTAGTTTTACAATACTAAATAGTAAAAGTCCAGCGGACTGCTGGACTCACTCTCAAACTTTTGTAAGTACTCAAAATGCATTTCACATGATCAAGACATTATTAATGAGATTGTTATAATTTGGAGCAGCATGGCTTCAAATGTATGAAATAAGTGCAAGACATATCGGACAAACAGACTCCAACAATCTAGATTTGAAACAGGTGCTTGGGTTCAGTGATGCAACTGACTTTACCATCGCCTGTAGAACTACTTTGAAAAACCAAAGGGAAACAAAAAGAAAATTAAATTAGAACCAGTACCACTCCATCATGACATCCACTGAGAATCATATCATGCGGAGGTGAAGCAGACCACTCCACTGTTAAAGGAATGCTACAAGAGAGATGGTAAGAAACAGGGGTAAATTTAATATAGATTTAAAGATAATGTAGAAATAGAAATAACCTTTACAGAATAAACAAGCTGCACCCTAAGGACAATGTTAAACTTGTAATACAAACAATTTAAAAGTTAAGAAGCTATCATGCCAAATACTTGATATGGGATTAGGGGTTACATAAGGTGAAAGTTTTTGGGGAGTGGCAAACTACTAGCAAATATGGTTATGCACATATCATAAAGATGACAAAGTTAGTAGTGCAGAACGCTCAACTAATACAGAGAGATGCTGCTCAATTACTGTAAAGTTTAACACTTTATGAGTGCCAACATTGAAGTTTACAACCCCATATCCATCACTATGCTGAATCATGAAAATATATTTGAATGGTACTGTTTCAAGAAATTTCCTGATCTTAGTTCACCAAGAGACACATAATCCCAGCTTCAACAAGACAAAGATCGTTAATAGTCAACAAGTCATAAAAAAAGGAACGCAAATGCAGAAAGTAAAAATTTCTTAGAAGGTTACATGTACAAATCATAGTATATATATCGCAGCAAAAACATTTTGAATCGTCAAACAGAACCGAAAGAGCAATTGAACTCAGAGCACTAAGCTACCTTTGCCCACCACAGCCCTTAAGCATTGAGCATCTAAATACAGGTTGCAATTTCAGGAAACGAGGGTCAGTACCCTTCCTTTGAACAGAAGGATAAATAGCTTTAATTGTATGAGGAAAAGGAACCTCCCACCTGCATTAGATAGTGAGGGTTATGAGATTGCATAGTCATACAATATAGCAGACTAGGACATTTATGGTGGGAGAAAGACGGAATGCAAGAAGCTGTACAAAACTAAAAGAAGTAACAATGAGGAAGGACGAGACATGAAAACAATCATGACAGACTATACTTCCATATATGACTAATAAATTGGTCCATTTCATGGAGATAAAGGTGTAACTGAATCAATGTCATTTCCTCTGGACAATACTTTGAAAGCCTTAAACATTTAAGAAATTACTCCAAGCTGAGCTTGGTGCTATTCAAAATCCATGTGTCTTAGTTGATAATCAACTGACTTTAGGAGAAAAGTTATTCTTCTTTCGTTCTCCTCGACTATGGAAATCCATCGAAAGAGAAAGTTCCAAGTCTTCATCCATATACAAGATCACGGCATACAATGTGGATATAAACTCAAGTTTTATATGAACATCTGTCAAAGTTTGACAGATTATTCCAAATTGCAAACAGCTGGCTGAAGACCCCACTTGTGGGATTTCACTGGGTATGTAGTTGTAGCAAACAGATGGCTGAAGCTAACCTTGGTAAAAAGTGCTTAAAATCAATAGAAAAAGTAAGAAGCAGATCAAAGAAACATCCCAAACTCCTTTTTCTCAAAAAAATAAAAAATAAAAAATCTCATACTCCTCAAGTGTGTACAAAGGCATTATACACTTTGGCATGGGGAAAAAACTCGAGACACTTTCAGTAAATGGAAATAAAAAGACCAATTAAGTGAAGAAGATAAGGAAAAAAAGAGTAGAAAATTGGAGAATTTGAACAAGGCTGAGTGACATAAAAAAAATGGAGAAGAAGAAGGAACTTAACAGAAGAACTAGAATTATGAGGCATTTAAATTATATGAACCAAGTTCAAGCGAGAGAGTGACCTGAAGAAATGGTTGGAAATGTCTCAGTCGATCACCTAATTTTCACATTTCAGAGGCTCCATGAGCATCTATTGACAGTATAAGGAGATGGTATGTTGGGATTTATTTTTGATAGCAACTGGGTTAAGTTGTTTTACAAAATAATTTAGAAGGACTATTTTTAGGTGAGAGATCTTCATTTTTTAAATATTGGAAGTAATACCAGGTGAGAGATCTTTAAAGGTGATACTGCATTTAAACCATTTTTTAAACTTTTTGAAGGAAGACATTCAGAGCCTTATTATCATTATTTTTTACAGTAAAGTAAGCCATACATTTTAAATTCACTACATATCTGGATAATAATCTAACCCAAAGATGTAACAGTAGTGGCTTGTAAAAAACATGGTTAAGAAACTGTAGCATAGAACTAGGTCAAAATCAAATCAAATCAAACTAGATATTTGCTTTGTATTACATGATATCCAATGTTGAACTCTCATATCAACATTAGGAGGTGCAAAGCAGAAAGCACTGAGCACTGACTATTCAGTTATAAGCATTTAGAAAGGGAGCAAAGAAGAGAACATCCTTTGCAATTTTTCTTTTGAGGTCCATCTAGAAAGCTTTTTTGTTTTCTGAATCTCCAAGATATTCAGCAGCAGTCCATATATGTACCTTGTAGAGTGGAGGAAAGGAAAACCTTCTTGAGTTATGTCTTTG
Organism: Solanum clarkiae; assembly: GCA_011800125.2. Taxonomy (NCBI): domain Eukaryota; kingdom Viridiplantae; phylum Streptophyta; class Magnoliopsida; order Solanales; family Solanaceae; genus Solanum; species Solanum clarkiae. Next base: position 3,749,022 of record JAABOM020000110.1, on the reverse strand, counting down.
CTGGTTTCCATAACTTGTTCAACAAAGGAAATGATTTAAAATGGCGCTTGGAATGGGTTTAGTATAATTCACGTTCCCAGATCCATTGTGCTGCACTATCGTCATTGAAGCTCTTAATAGGTTATATTGGTTCCCTTATATCTTTCCAATTTCAAAAGTAAGGTGTTACTAACAAACTAATTGCATCAAGTGGATTCATTCTGTTCTAAATCCCACCAAGAATCCAGAGCAAAATAAAGATTTTCCAAGACGGTTAAATGTAAGAGAGAAAAAAATTAAAGGCAGAACTTACACTTCTAAAGCTCCATTTCCCAGTATCACAGCAAGATAACCCATTCTGTGTCTGGAGACATCATAGTGATTTAAAGGCCTCCATTTAATATCCCGTGCTATTTTTCCATTGTGAGCTAAACATAACACCATTCTAGGTAGAGAAACATCCGTTGGTATGTGCTGCATTACATGAGAACCATTCTCATCAAACTGTGAGGAATGAATGCCACGGCTTTCGGGTGATTCGGACATGTTGGGTGATTCTTCATTCACATCTTGAATTAGCAAAGGCAAGGTAGAATTATGAGTTTGGTTTTCCATTATTTCTTTTTCTTTTCTTCTTCTCTTTGGGGAGGCACCACTCTCACTGGACCCTGTGCTAGTGTATGCCTTGGAACTCACAACTGGAGACTCTCCAGCAACATCTTGTGTTAGCGGAGTCACACCAGAATCCTCAGTTTGACCTTTCAATCTTGCCTTGTTTCTCACTCCTCTCCTCTTTGCAGCAGAAAATGGAGAATCTAGAGATGCCGCACTAATAGATCTTTCTTGATTTTTCCCAAAATCTACTTGGGCTTTATTCATATTTCCACAAGATAAATCTCCAGAAAGTTCGATTGATTGCAGAGGCCACTCTATAGCAAGAGGTTGTAAATTGTCGTCATCACAATCTCTATCACTTAAAGATTCAGTTACCGGTTTCTTTCTCGGTCTTCCTCTTGGTCTTCGAGGTCCAGATTCTTTTGCCTTAACTGCTTCACCAGGGTTCTTTTTTGGTCTTCCTCTTCGTTTCTGAGGTCCAGATGTTTCTACCGTAGCTGCTTCACTTCTTGTCAAATTTCGATACGACTTTTTGTTAACCCGAGCTAAATAATCTTCTTTCACAATAAAATCTTTTTGAATGAGATCTAACATACACCATATCTGAATTATACCTCTGCCTGTAAGTGGGGCATCAGTCTTGTGATATGATGAATCAGGAGGATGAGGAGCAATTGCAACAAACTACAGAATCAATGGAAAGAGCAAGAAATCAATATGGATCATATTCAGTGTGCTTGATATAGTTTTTTAAAAATAAAAAAACAGATAAAAATAAGACCTTTCTTGATAAAGTAAATCAATATGAAACACTCAGTACAAAGTGAGTGAAAAAGTTATAAATGCCAAAATAATAACATTTCAATGATTAAGTTGATTCCATTTCCTTCTCCCTTTTTATGGTACTCCATCAGGCCATTAAGACTGCTCCAGACATAATAACTTTTGATGAGTACGCCATCGGATTAAATTACATCGAAAACAGCTGCATTTCGATAAGCTTTTTTTAAACAATTAACGAGAGGAAGAATCAAACAGTTCAGGGACAAACGCTACAATTACAAATCATGCAAAATTCACTGTACTACTGTATCCGGCAATAGGATCTATCAGTATATGTGTCCCCCCTACATAAACCAGATTTTCTCTTTCATTGCTACCTTAATATGTTTCTTTTTTTTTTTTTGATTTGCACCGGGTGTCCGAGTCTCTTAGAGTCTCGACTAATCCCGGGGGTGCACAACCTTAATATGTTTCTTGACAAATCAAAATTAGCTTTCATTCTCTGTAGTAACCAATTGCATCTCAAATAAACAATAATGAAACTGTCCCCCCCCCCTCTTTGATTAGATTTTCTCTTACAGTGTTCATATGTTTCTTGACAAATTAAGATTAGCTCTCGTTCTCTGTAGCAACCAATTTACATCTCAAATAAACAATAATGAATGCGGAATGTCTGCTCAGAATATTAGAGTTTCAATGATAAATTGAAATATAGAAGTTCATCAATTAAAATTCTTGCTAGGACCAAAGAGAAGGTACAAGAAACAGAATTGGAGATGAGACAGAATTGTACATTAGTCATCATTAAATTTCTTTTTTCTTTTTTCTTTTTTTCTTTGAGGAGAATAAACAACGGATCAAAAAGTAGATTTATAAGAGTGGTACCTCACTTTTGATAGGAGCATTCCTATTTTCATAAGTTTGGGGACACCAGTCCATCCCCCATGCTAGACCTCCAACATACATTACAAAATCTTTGCTGCAAAAGATACATTGTAGACAACAGTCTAAATTATTTTGCAAACCAATATATAAATAAATTGATCAGTGTGTAACCAAAAGCACAATGAAGTCTTGTCCAAAATTTCTAAGGGATCATAAGCACTATCTGCAACAGAACAATCATGAGAAAATGGAAGCATGAAAGTAAAAAACAGTTACAAAAATTCAATGTCAGAAAATAGATTCAATAACCAACTCTAGTATTATGAAACAGCATGGAGAGAAGAAGACTTCTGAAACAGATAATGGATGGATTAAGGGATTCTGAATTAAGAAGTTGGCATTCTCACACATCAAAAATGTTGATGAGACATTGCTTTTATGTGAAGCAAGTAGCTGGAAAAATCAGAAAATACACAAGAGCTTGAAGACAACTTGAATGACCATTCCGCAGTACATCATGTAAATTATTTGGTCGGAAATGAACAAAAGCTTTTTTGAGGGAAAAAAGCAACAAATTTCTGTAGTGAATTATAGATACATAGAAAACTTATATGTAGGAGCAATGTGCTGGAATATCTATCTTATCTTTTCCAATTTTTGGAAACCTTGATGCCGTAATTGTTGAGATTTTCTAGTTTGGACCATTTGTATTTTTGCAATACCTTCTTGGTACTTTTCATTAATAAAAAAATTATGTCATCTTATCAATAAAAGACTTCTGAGGCAGTATAATGAAATTTTTTGGTCAAAAGAAGGGACTTTTTCGCTGGAACGATGGCTAGAATGCAGATAAAAAGAGAAGGTGCTGCTGAAACAAGAATTATGTACAAAAGAATATGAGAACGTCCTCTGGCATCGAGGGAATTGCAGGAACCAACGAGTTCAGTCGAACAAGGTAACGAGTCTAAGGGAAGGATCAAGCTGATAGCCGGTCATAGTTCAGTAAAGATTTTAAGTGCCTTGGTTGAAACAATTATAGGTGTCAATGGACCGATTTCACTAGCAGAGCACTTTCTCCAATGTGCGCAAACAGAGATGCCACTTTCAATGATGGACAGTTCTTTTCTATTATATTAGTATTTTCTATTATATTAGAAAGAAATTTTTGCCAACAAAACTTTCACCAGAAGAGGCATGGGGCTACCGACAGTGGCCAAAATGGTTACTAGAAAAGGCATGCACTGTAAAAAATAGAAAAGAAAGAAAGCTATAGAGTGCAGGATGCGCAACACTACCTTCCATTTGGTGGAAGCTACGTAAATCTGTACCAAGATTATACTCTTTTTCTAATAGGAAAGGTAAACATTTTATTGGGGAGAACCTAGAAGGTACATAAAAGAGTACATTAGAGAACAAACTCATCTTTTTATTGACTGGTGGAATCACAATATACAATAAGAGCTCTGCAATCTGAATGGTGAAATATGAACATGCGAGTCAATTCACTAACACAACTTGCCCTCCCACCAACTTATGATATCTGAATTATGTAAATTTCGCACTTCTATAGTTTATTGACATGCAAACAGGGAGGGGACCAAATAGCCCCTGAGACATCATGTCAAGTACTAACCATGTAACTCAATTTAAACTCGTCTCATGTTACTATTATACAAAATAAAAATAATAACTCTGCCTACCTTGATTCTTTAGGAACTGGCTGCTCATTCACCAAATGCTTCTGCGACAAAGTAACTTATCTCATCAGAACTATAGCCAGTTTGACCAGCTTAAAGTGCTTATATTAGAAAAATAAGGTTTTTGGCCAAGCTTTTGAGAGAAAATAAGTGTTTTTGGAGGGTAGAGGAGTAGCAGAAATTGTTTTTCGATAGCTAACAAAGTAGTTTTTCTCCAAAAGCACTTTTGAGAAAATGCACCTAGAAGCACTTTGAATTAGCTCGGCCAGACACGAATTGTTGCTAAAGAGTGTTTTTCAAATTTATTGGTCAAACACAAACTGCTTTTCACGGAAAAGTGCACTTTCCAAAATAAGCTTATTAAGAGGATTGACCAAACAGGCTACAATTCCTACAAATCAATTAAACATCGAAAATTTTCAGCACAATGTCAAATAAATGTACCTTTGGAACTTCCGCTGAAGAGAACTGAGGCAAACTTACTTCACCAAACACATCTTTCCCTTTACAACTCTCATTCTCACAAGCAAATTTAACTTCTCTGCTTTTGTACTTGAGATATCTCCACTCTCTGCAGGTCACATATTACACCAGAAAAGTTCAAAAATTAGTGGATATGAGTAGAAAAAGTAATTTTTCCACTTACATTATGTAATGTAGGAAGTTAAACGGTTAATCTCAGCTTGAAAAATTACATGAGATTAACAAATTTTCACATCAGAAATACTGCTCGGTTCACTTTTACTAGTCATATTCCACACTCTTATGAGAATCAATTCGACTAATTTTTGGAGCTAAATTTAATCAGATTAATGTAATATTTAAAATTTAGATATTCGAAAACTGCATGAGTACTATAAGTTTGAAATCTTAAATTACTAGTCAAAATTCATATATAGTTTGAGTAATTCGCAAGTAATTTTACTTTTCAACTTACGTTAAGAATGTAATGGAGGAAGCTAAGCGATTAAGCTCAGCTCGATCAGCATCGTCAATTTCTGGTACACCGGTGAGCTTAGAAATTGTATCAACTGCTTCAAAGTGATTCTCTACTGAATAATCGAACAATGAGACCGGAATTCCAGACAAAGACTCGCCACCGGCGACTTTTCCCGGCGCGGTGGCGGTAGAATCAGGAACATTGTTTTTAGATTTTGGTTCTGATTTTCGCTTCTGCTTACAACGCTTCAACTCGGCGGCGACCGGAAAATCGTCGCCGGCTTCCATAACTGTTGTTAACGGTGTAGCAAAAGCGCGCGCGCGAGAAATCGGCGTCGGGTTTTTTGCTACTGGGAATCGAACCCTCGTTTTGTTAAATATGTAACAAAGCGATAAAGTTAAGAGTTCATATATTTTCGAAATTCGGCAAAAATTAAATTAAATTAATAAATAAATACAAATTGGGCCTTCAGGATGTATTGGGCCATCAAATCACAAATTCTCTTCGCTCCGATTTGACCATAGATTATGTACTTGAAAATTTGAGATTTTTGGCGTTTATTTTAGATTTGTATTTTATTTGGGGAAAAAAATTAAAGCTTAGTGAATGAAAGTGTCAAAAATTGGTCTAAGTCGGCCAAATTTTAGGAACCTGATAATACTTAAAGATCAAATTTTCATGATCAAACAGATATTTAAAAATAAATATTTAAAAACTACACCTGAAATTTATGATCAAATGCTAGTCTAGTATGTTGATGTGTGAGTTCGTCTCAATTTTAGGCCCACTATTTAGTCGATTAAATGCCTAGTCATCCTTAAGGTTCATGATACAACTCAAGGATAATCTTACTTTAAAAACTAGTTATTGAGGTACGAGCGCCAAGTGATATACAAGTCTCACATAAGTTCCTCAATCAATTGATGTTTGTTTCGAGTCTTTTGTATCTTGTAATAGGATAATAACAAATTATCATGTTTTGCATTTGTCTTGCTCAACAATTGTGTGTTAGACTATTTCTAGCTCTAGATCGACACTTCAATACTGATATCACCATGAAAGGCGTGACGGACCCAAAGGATGAATAGATAATTTTGATACCATTAGTAAAATTCGAGAAAAATCACATCTTATATTCTAATTATGCGAGAATCAAAGTATAAATCTCACATTAGCTCCCATTAAACCAATGTGGGACTCATATTTCATACCTTATAATTGAATCCTAACATTCCAATTTTAGTAGAAATATACTTCATAGTATAAAATGTTAAAATAAGAATATAACAAATATAATCTAACATGTGGTATGATTAATAGCAAGATTGAATTTTTTGAAAAGTTCTAAGAATATACAATTTATTTAACTAATTTTGTGACAAAGTGAGCATATGCACTAACCAGCTAGATATTTTAATTTATAGAATAGTGAAGGAATTAAAAATACATAAAAATAATAGAACCACTTTGAATGAAATAGATAATACATGCATCCCATAAAAACCAATTTTGGCCAAAAGGGGAAAAATGTTGTGCCCCTATATGAATGGTACAATTTGACCAAAAAACAGAATTAAAAAAAAAAAAACCTTACATTTGTCAACAAGCAAAAGCAAACTTTTCTTTTTTTGGTTTTAAGCAAAAGCAAACTTAATCTCAATATTAAGTTCTCTTAAATTCTCTCACAAACACTGGCAAACCATCACAAAATGAGGCGGTCAGGCCAGGAGAGAAACGAGAAGTATGATGTGATGAATGAACTAATTCAACGTGAAATCGTCGAAGGAATGCTAGAACCATACTTTTAAGCTCAACAAGAGCCATTTCTTTACCCAAACACACCCTAACCCCGGCCTGAAAAATTGGATACTTAAAAGGATTTTCTTGAAAAAAAATACCATCTTTATTGATCCATCTCTCTGGCTTGAATTCTAAATAATCGACACTCCATAATTCTTCCATTCTCCCCATAGCATAAGGATGATAAGTAACCCTAGTTCCTTTTTTAACAAAAGTTCCATCAGGCAAAAAATCATCTTCCAAAC
>JAABOM020000110.1:3722203-3741978 GCA_011800125.2 Solanum clarkiae | reverse complement strand
GTTTGGAAGATGATTTTTTGCCTGATGGAACTTTTGTTAAAAAAGGAACTAGGGTTACTTATCATCCTTATGCTATGAGGAGAATGGAAGAATTATGGGGTGTCGATTATTTAGAATTCAAGCCAGAGAGATGGATTAATAAAGATGGTGTTTTTTTCCAAAAAGATCCTTTCAAGTTTCCAGTCTTTCAAGCCGGAGTTAGGGTTTGTTTGGGTAAAGAAATGGCTCTCGTTGAGCTTAAAAGTATGGCTCTTTCATTCCTCCGGCAATTTAACGTTGAATTATCCGATCCATCATACCATATCCCTCCATTCTCTCCTGGCTTGACTGCCTCATTTCGTGGCGGTTTACCAGTGTTTGTCAAAGAAACTAGGAGTACTTAATCTTGAAATTAAGCTTGATCTTGCTTGTAGATAATTGTATGTTTTTTCTTGGTCATAGTGTACCATTCATCAGGGCACAATATGTAACTTTTTTATTTTTTACAAAATTTCTGGTTATGAAAAATTGAAGATGATCATTTTGGTCCTTCTATTTCTCCCAGGAAAAGCTCTCTTATGTATTTTGTGTCTCGCCTCGAGTTTTCGCGTTTGCTTTTTTTAGCGCCGTGCAAGAAAAGTACTCAATTCTTTTTTTTCAATTTATTCACATAATTAAATTTTAATACTTGTTTTTATGTTGATTCGCAGAGCGTTGATATTCTTGAATAAAGTATTTATTTTTAATGCATAACCATTAAAATAGGCTCTAATGAATTCAAAATCCACATGATAAACCATTATTTCAGCATATGTGATCATGAATTTAAAAAATTAAGTACACAACAGAGAAATGTATCTGTGGAGGATAGTTTTTAATTATATAGGCCATGAATAAAGTCTTACTCCTATTTGTGAAAAAATAAAAAAACATTAGGACAACAGACAATTAATTTAATAAATTAAAACAAAGATAAAGTTGTGTTTGCTATTTATTTATTTTTATAATCATCAAACTCATCAAATTACAAAATTGTTAGATTCTGCTTTCCTGAATTTATGTACAATCATTGAGCTAATGGTGGTTCCCCGCAAATTTTAGTGAAGTTAAACTTTTTTTAATAAATTATATTTTAATAAGAGATGCCTTTTGGAGTATGCAAAATCGTGGCATATGTCATATGACATATGAGGCGTAGATATAAATTCCTTTTTATATAGTTTATCAAATATAATTAGAATTTTGTGATTTTTGAGGATTATGATGAGATGAACAAAATTAATCTGTTTTATTCGTAAGAAAAGAAAATAAAATATTTATTTTTAGATAAGTTCAAGTTGAAATATAGAACGAGTTTAGTGTGTTAATTAGGATCAAAATGCTTAGGTGTCACACAGAGGTAGTTAACAAAGTAAATATCAAATGATGATAAATCAAAAAACAAATTAAAAGAGAGAAAATAAAAGTTTTTGAACAAGTAATGAATTTTTACATAGAACTACTCCGCATCTCCCTAATCAAATGATCAGTCTATATATCAAAAATGATATTATAATTTAATGTGGTTCATTCTTCAAAAGAAAAGTTACTTTTTTATGGATCTGTCGAGATTGTAAAGTACTATAGATAGATAAAATAAAATAAAATGCTTTCAGCGTTCACATGAAATATGAATTATAAGGGTCGTCCCTCGAGATGATGTGATATGGATATTATACTTAATATACTTAGACTTTAGTAGTTGATTTTTACACTTCAATTCTATAATCTGTAAATTAATTACAGAAAGATATATAATCTTATCGTTGCTCCAAAATTCTCCAATAAATGTGACATAATCTATAGTTAAAGGGTACCATTGAACATTGAATGTGTCTTTAGAGGGAGTTTTAGTCATATCAATAATCTTTAAAATGTTGAAACATAAACATAAATTGATGCAAGTGTTGTCCATGTCAGTGCCCAATATGTTGGCCACAGTCAAAGGTGGCTATTGCATAAATATTCTTTTTTTCAATATCGATATATCATTTTAGATATTGTTAGATTTGAGTCTGATGTTTGTTCATATATTTACAGATAAAATATTAGACGCTTGTTGAATATTTATAATAAACTATAAATTATTAAATCCTGATTTGTTGTTTCTCTTACATGAAGCGTCATTTACTAAATAAGTATCTCATAAACTACGTGATTTTTTATTCTTTTCTTTTATTAGGATCCTCCACCAAGTTCTCAGCCAATCTTATGACGATTTTTTTTATAAGTAAATATTTTGAGTACATTTTATGACCGTCTAGATACATTGTGTGATGTCCTTTTATTTTCAGAGCAAACCCTAAATACAAAAACATGAACGCACTAATAAAGCATAACAACATATCAAAACAGAAACTTACAAATCTAGGAATTACATTTAATAGAAACACTAGAGCACACTCATTTAATTTAATTAACACAACTACAAAATAAATTAAAACTAAAAGATTTTTTGAGTGAGAGTAGATTTCAAAGAAGTATAAACAGCATGCCATCCAGCTTCAGTAGGATGAACTGTGTCCCAAAAAAATGCAGATTTTGGATCATTACACACTGTATACATCTTTTCACCTTTCTCATTCATACTTCCACATGAATATTTATTGCTTATTCCCATACAACATGGCTTCAATGGCGTCTCGAACCTCGTACTTCCTGCTTCAACGAAATTCTCGAGCTTAAATAGAGAAACAAGATCAACGAGGAGTCATGTATCTGATTCCAACTTGCTTAGGACTGAGGCATAGTTATTAATGTTGTATGTAATTGTTAGAGTTTCAAACTTTCACTTTTACAGACCAAAATAAATAAGATAAAGGTTAGGGGTAAAAGAGGAAGTTTAGGTTCACAAGTTATTCAACTATTTTTTATAACGAAAAAAATGAATTGTTACTTTAGTATCAAGGAAGTTACTAAATGACTTATGTGACCAAAAAGTCATTTAATTTAGTCTGTATAATTCAGATTCGAACTCGACATCTTGCTCAAGAGTATAAGCATTTTAATCATCCCACTATAAATTAAATTAATGTTTTTCACTTTTGTTGAAACCTAGGAATTGGCTTTTAGAGCCCTTCTCAAGTAAATATAAGTCGATCGAGCATCAAAAAGAGAAAAAAATGTTACGGAATCTTTTTTTCTTTTAATAAGTTTTGCATGAAACAAATTTGGATTAGTGGGGGTCCGAAAGTAGGTATCAAACATGACATGACCTTAATTTTGTTTAGTTTGAACCACTCTTAATAAAAAGAAAATCAAGCTAGGAAAAGATTCATTATCAATCTGACTATTGGACCCTAGACCCACCCAGTCCATATATATGTGATATGTCATAATGGTCATTAAAAATTAAAGGATAAATTCGACTTTTGTCAAGTATATAATTTTTTGACGAAGCAGTATCAAGTGACATACCTGGCACTCCTTTCCTTTCCAACACACTGTTGAAAGAGCTAAAAAGATCAAGAATCATGAAAGTTGAACCAATTGTTTCATTGTTCAATTTTTCCACAGCTTGTTGCAATAGTGAATTGTGAAAATCCACAGCAATATTCTCAGTAGCATTGCATTGTTGAAATGAATTCAAAATTGTGCTTTGTGGAAGACATCCTAATGGTTCCAATGATGTCACTGCTATTCTTTTAGCACCCAAATTATTGACTCTTTTCATGTTTATAACTAGTTGATTTACCACTTTAGTTATGAAGGCAGGAATACCCTACAAAAAAAAAAATAGTTTTAGTAATTATAACATCACACGTGTGTAAAATCCATGCTGCTCGACTTTTCAAAAAATATTTATGTTAGATCTTTCAAAAAATGCATAATTTTTGGAAGGTGTGTCACATACAAAGAATTACTCTTTTGAAGAATTCGAGTAATATAACATGAATGCATGTTATATAACATCACATGTATGTAAAACCTGTGTTGCTTGGATTGTTCAAAATTGTTGTTGTTGTGTCTGATCCTCCAAATGCAATATTTTCAGAAATTCAAAATGCATAAGATGACAGTTTTGAGAAGTATGAACAACATAACATAAATACATATTATCATACTCCCAAAAGAAATTGTTGTACTTGTGTGAGATCTTCCAAAATTTTACTATTATTCAAAGAGTTTTTATTTAAATTCTCTAGAGGATGAAATTTCAAACATATATGTGCATTTTTTTCTCTTTTAAAATGGTAGTATCTCGATCAACTTGTGCATTACTAGATTATTTCATTAATACTTTTTATCAGAACACATAAAAAGTAATTCTATATAACCATCAAATTATGCTTAGACAAATAAGAAGAACATATTAACGATTTTTGTCTCCATTAAGATTTAAACAATGATACTCAATATTTTACGCACTTCACTAATCATTAGATATCCATATCGTTCTCCAATGTTCATATCAAGGCAGGATCTACGTATAAAAATCCATTATCGACTTCAACAATTAAAATTCGACTCTTAAATCTAATTGATAAGATCAATCACTTATAATACTCATATCAATCATTAAAATAAACTGACACATCACACTCCTTGAATAGCGGTCCTTCCTCACTTACCCTTTTTAATTCCTATGGATGACAATATATGATTCACCAAATCCACTAATGAATTCAGCCAAAGTTTATAGTGTAGTAGGTGTAGGCCAAGTTTAATTAATTGTTCCAAAATAATGAAATTTTATACAAAAAAATCCAAAAGAAGTAGGTTGGTCAACTCTAAATTGGTGTCAGCAACCATTTAATATACAAAGAGGCCCTTCTATTGTACACTAAATATCAACTCTACACTGAACAATTTCAGTTCAAGGACTATAGTACTATGAGCTTTTGTCTCCATTCAAGAGACTAGAGGCTCAAAGTCATCATACTATGGTCAAATCAATCGGTGACACATGAACTGAGACAGAAAATATAACACATCACGTGTATATTAGATGCATATTACGAATTTAAACTTTATTACAAGACAAAAAGAGTACTTATGAAATGTCGTGTAAAAGATTTAAACTATTAAGAAATTAGAAGTGTGTGGTAGCTATCTTTAATAGCTTCAACTTAATCAGATGAGATAGTTAACACAATTTAATATTATAGTAATAAAAGTTCATCAAGACCGAGAGATACAAAAAAAATCACTATATACATGATGTTCTTGATGAAGGATGGATCAAATAGAAGGATCGATAAACTTCTATGCTTACAAACTTTTGAAGAACGTATGCACATGTTGCTAACACAAATGAAGAATTATATAAAGAGTATATGCCACATCAAGAAAATAATCAAAAAATAAAAAAAGAATCAAATTCATTTTTATGGTTACCAATGATCAACCAAATAATTCAGTAGGGCCTAGTATAATTTGTTTTCATATGAAAATTATTAATTTGCACATAAAAATCCAAGAGAAATAGGTTGGTCAACATGTAATATATATTGGTGTCAGTACTCATTGATACTCCATTTGAATTGATATTATTTAATTTAGTATGAAATATAAAAAAAATAATTTTTAAAATTTATGATTTAATATGAGTCATAAATAATTAATTATGTGACTACAAATTATATTGTTAAGGATAAAATCTCTAAAATAATGTGTATGTATTTCAAATTTGTGTTCCCACTATCCTAATTTATGTTATTTTATTTGAATTTTAAGAATCAAAATTTTTAATTAATGAATGATATTTTAAGAAATATGAAATAAAACGATGACCACGTTAATAAATGCAGACATATAAAAGAGTGTTTCTAAAGTTTGTTCATGCTATATAATTGTACAAATCTAGAATATATGGCATTTACTATTCATAAAAGATTAAATGATATACACGTGTTCACAATTAATATTCTAAAACTTAGGATACTCTTTTTCTATATTAAAAATATAATATTAAGAAAGAATAAAAAATTAAATACTAGATGATTTTTTTTTATTTTATATATATTTAATTAAGATTTAGTGGACAGCGTTATTAATCAATACTCATATTGATAGGAGATAATAAGTATTTTGTAGAATTTATCAAGACGCACATAAGTCGACTCTTTCTCACCCACCCCCACACAAACAGGATCGACATTGAATTTTCATTTATTTTTTAGTATGACTCAACTTCTCAATCTAATTATTAATGATGGAGGTGTTTAATTACTTGAATAATTGTAAACTATTATTTCCTTAGTTTTTCTATACTATAATTAGAAATATTTTATAATAATAACATTTTAAGTGAAGATTCCATAAGTGGGATCTATAGACCTTACTACTACATCATAGAAATAAAGATGTTATTTGCGAAATACCCTCATCTCAAAAATCATCTCAAATAGCAGTAAATACTAAACATAAAATGACTAGAATGGACAACAAAATGAACATATATAGCGACAATAAAAATAACAAAATAAATGACAGGCAATAACAACACAATATATAACGACATGACTACTAACCTACTAAAACCCCAAGACTTGTGACTTCTACCTCATAGAGGTAGAAAGCCTGTTTTCTGAGAAAACTCGTTTCAAAAATCATTAAGGATTAATTGTTTCAAATCACAAATTTCAGAAGTCTTCCTTTTCTTTCTTAAACATCGCAGAGTATATATTAAAAGTACCTGAGGTGTGCCACCATTGGAAAGGTAAGTACCATAATCATTTCCAGCAAGAGAAAGCAAGAAGAGTGAAGATTGTTCAATATCTGCCTTTGTGTAAACTGATTGAGCCATCAATTTTTGGAAAAAATCAATTTGAGTTGTCATGTTTGGATCTGGAACTACAGTATTAAAAACACCAGTTCCTCCATAGGCAAAATTAACTCCATATTTTAGCCTGTTTGTTGCATATTTCATCCATCTATATGGTACTGGTGACTTCACTCCCAAGAATTTTGCTGTTGTGTGCATTAAAAAAATATTAATTATACGATCAGTCCACTCAAAAGATATCTACATAGAGAGTGAGATTAATAATCGTCTTAAATATAAGATAAGTTACCTACTATAACAATATATAAAGACGATAACAATAATAACAATATGTTTAGTGAAGTCTAATGAAATAGGATGCAGAGATCGAGGATAAATCATCAATTAAATTGTATGTGAATCTTACTTCTATCTTAGAGATAGAAAGGTGATTTCCGACAGGTTACAGATAAAGATGACATGGCTTAATTAAAATTTCTTTACAGTATATATCGATTGCTATTAATTAAATTGGCACCTAAAGATGTGACCTTGTAGACGATGAAAAAATTGAGAATCATGAAGTCCCAAATTTAAATCTCATTGGAGGCAAAAATACTTAATAATTTATTTTGTTCTAAATCTTGACGTAGTGGCACAGAATTTAACTAAAGGGTGTCATAATATAAAAAAAAAATATAAACACATGTAAAAATATAAAGAAAATTAACATAATAATATATAGACAGACAGGCAAATAAATTTAAATTTAGCTAAATAGAAATAAAATTACTTAAAATATGTGATAATAAAAGACATTGATAAAATTAATCGAGATGCATAACCAATATATTATCTAACTTTTTTTTTTCAAACAAGACCTAACTCAAAAACTTATAGTATGATTGAGTTGGGTTGAATAAATCATAGATAGTGGACAAATTAAACAAAAGTACAATGAACAAGTGACAAGATCATGACAATGACAATGAAAGAACTAAAACAAACTCAGATTAGTACTAATTAATCATTTTAAAAGAAAAAGTATTTTTTTTTTAAAAAAAAACTGCTATATAGAAAAATAATGAAAAGTAATTATGGTGGTCTGACAAGATGATGCAGAAAAAGAAACAAAAGTCTGAATAATGCAACATGTCCAGCCCCAGCAAAAAAGCATACAATGCAAAAAGAAATATACTCATTAACAACCCACTATGAAAAAAAAGAGAAAACAATTAGAGAAAAATAAATTGTTAATATAAACCAAAAGTTGAAAGACAGATAAAAAGATAAAGTGAACACAATGATGAAAAAAAAAAAGTAAATAGCATGGGTAGAAGCAAAAAAGAGATTAGGATTAATCCACAATCAAAAAAAGTAAATCCTTTTAGCAAAATCAAAATTTTCTTTATACAAATTAAAAAAAAAAACTCTCATACATATATAAAAATAAATATATTTTAATTATATATAAATAATATACTTTTACACTGAAAAAAGTTCACATAAATACCAGATCCTTCTTAAGAGCTTATTTAGATAAACTCACTCCCTTACTCGCTATTTTATATTCTGTCACCCTCGTAATTCAAGCTTTATTAAAAAATCAAGAGCTCAGGTTTTAAATCCTTTAGTTTAGGACACTCAAGTGAATCAAAAAATTTATACGTGCCATTTTTCTCAAAATAATTATAAATTTATATAAAATATATTATTATTATTATTATTATTATTTATATAACAATATTTGACTTGAACATACAACCAAATACATACAATAATACAAAAGTACATTTTGATGAATAGGTACTTGAATAAAAAAAAATACTCAAATTTAATAATCCTTCCATCTTAACTTATATAATACACTTAAACTAAGCATGAAATTAAGAAAAAAAATATTTCTAAAATTTATGATGCGAAACAAACCATTGATGTAAGTTTGACTAAAACTCAATATATGTCACATCAACAAAACAGGGAGACTAATTTTTTTAAAATAACGTAGTTTAAACTTCATATTCAATCAAATATTATCATCAAATAAACTAATTAATGAAGAAAGTAATAATAATAATAATAATAATAATAATAATAATAATAATAATAATAATATTTAATTACCTAGGTAATCGGTGAGAACACGTCCATCGGAAAACCTGCCGGAGGGCTTGCCGGGAAAAGTGACACCATAAGGTTGTTTCCAAGAATTAGCCAATGATTTTCTGTTATTACCTGTATCAGCATACGAATCTCCAAATACAAATAATTTTGTTGGTTTAAAACCATAAATTTCATGCCCATTTTTGTAAATTTTTGGATTATTTTGGCTACGTCGATAATGGTGATGGTGATGATGATGTGAACCTTCAACTTGAACACTCCATGAAATTCCTAAATAAATGAATAAATATAAATACAAGAACAATAATAATATATTTAATGTAATTCTATATGTGATGTTTGTGGAAGGAAGCAGGGATGGAGTCAAGTAGGATTGAAGGGTTTTGTCCATTCGATAAAAAATAATACAATATTTAATCACGAGAAAAATGATAATTTTATATATATAACATAGATGTTGAACCTTCTTCAAATTTTTTGTGTGTTTACTTCATATTTTGATCCTTCGTAAAGAAAAATTTTAGTCATGCTAATGAAGGGCGTGGTGTATATGTATGTAGAGCTTATCCTTATTCCACTCTTATATTTGGAAGTGCTTTTGAACAGAAATACAGTAACAATAAAGAAATATTATATACATAAAAATTGGTATAATTACCTAAGCTATGAATGATGTAATTACACCTAACCAAATGTTAAATTACATTGATAATCAATAGCAGAGCTACATAAATAAAAGAGTGGTCGATTGAATACTTTCATAAAATAAATTAAAATTATATATTTTTTCGATAATTTTTTTATTTTGCCACTACTTATAATATTAAAAAAGGTATTTATATTATCACAGAATGAAATTTCTGATTTCGTACTATTAATAACGTAAAAAAGATATTATACTGACGAATATATAACCTAAGAATACCTGCGATGAAGAAGAAGACGAAGATGAAGAAGTTAGAGAGCTTCATGGAGATTTTGTTTGAACGGAATGGAGAAAATGGGGAAAAGAAAAAAAGTGAGATTCTGTTTGTGAATTATAAAGCTATTTATAGATATATCAAAAATAATTTTTTTAAAAAAAAATATTAGAAGTGGGACATTGACTGATAGAGTATAATTATTTGTTTTTTTTTTAGAAAATATAATAATAATTGGATCTTTACCAATTTAATTAAAGTCAGTGCCACAAAAGTCCATGGAAAAGGTTTTTTTTTAATTCCATATTTACATTGGTGGGGTTTTAAAAAATATATATTAAAAAATTTAGCCATATTGCAAAAGATGGGGATTTATTCTTTTCTGCAAAAATATTTTTAATTGTTTGTATGACTTCAAGAACTAAAGGTCTTTTTTAAAAAAAATTATAGTTAAATATCTTTATAATAATGTAGTTTGTTTTGATATCTGATGCTGTTATAATTAAATATTGTTACAGAGAATATATAATATGATATATATAAAATAAAAAATGAAGTTCATTAAAAAAAATGTCGGTCAAAGTAAAATATTATTAAAGAAGACGATTATAATAAAGAAGTTTGCCTATAGGTAAATTGATTTAATTATTTAAATCATTTAAAGATATTATGTATCATTTTTTTTTCACAAGGATCTAAACATAACGTATTTATACAATCATATTACTCAAAAGTAATTGCTGGTAAATCTATTGAATAACATGAATTAATAACGTATAACAAATGATAAATGAATTTGTTAATAACAGATTAGATTGCATTAATAATTATTGTATTGTCACTAATGATTGGGCCAATATGGGCTGGAATTAATTGGCCCAATGGCTGTTATGGAAGTAGGCTAAAAGTGCTTCAGGCCCAGATGAGTTTGTGACCTTTCATAATTTTCTTCTTTTATTATCATTTTAACATTGCAATTTTTTTTTTTAATTAAAAAAATGATTGCAGTCAAATGCTATAGTTCGATTGCATGGAGTGTCTATTTCTATCATTTCTACCGTAGACATATAATTTATTATTCAAATTTGTCCGTCTTTTCAGGAGTTGAATACTTGAATTAAACTCTACATATCATTTCGCTATTCAGATCTTGAATGATATATTGAATTCTAGTTGAATTTTAAGATAAAATTGTGAAAGAAAAACTTTAGAGACTTGATCTATATTTATGGTTCTTATAAACTGAACCATATTAGTAAAATTTCTTAAAACAATCATAACTCTGCAAAAGCTCATTTATGCAAAGTAAACTTCAATACATAGCAACAAAATTTCACAACTTTCTACCTATTCTTAAAAGGAGTAACCTTCATAGCAAGAGAGAGGTCTCGGTTTCGAATTCTGATTATTCAGAGGGTTTTTTTTTTTTTTTGATCTTTGATGTATCTTATATGATACGAATCTGAGTTTATCTTATATGATACGAATCTGAGTTAGTCGGATCAGTAGATTCTGAATATTGGAACAGCTATAGCAACACAATCACACAACTTCTATTAATTCTTGAAAGGAGTAATGTTGATAGCATGAGAGAGATTTCAGTTTCAAATTCTGGTAATGACGAAATCCTCTATAGTGAGAGCTTTTCCTTTTCCTTTGATATACTACACCAACATGAATTAACCAGACGAGCAGATTTTGAATACCAGATCGATTATAACAACACAAACTTTCTACCTAGTCTTGAAAGGAGTAATCTTGATAACTAGACCAGGGAAAACATCATCAGGATCATGAATATGAGGATTCTCTTCAACAATAAAAGGATCTCCACATTTTTCACTAATTGTTTGCAAAGTTTCTCCTTCTCTAACCACATAAATTTCATCACATGGCCACTTTGCACTTATAGCCATCTTATTGTTCTGCATTTGAACTATGAACAAATCACTCTCATTTGATTCAAACATGCTCAAAACCAGCATCATTGACAAGAACAAAGCACAATACCATGAAATCTTCTCGGCTAACACTATCGATGAATCAAAACGAAACATGGCTACAAGATTAACGTTGTTTGTTGTTCTATTTTTTGGAGATTGTTTTAGGGTATTTGTAGGAATTTTGTAAGAGGATTATTAGTGGAGATTAATTGATTAAATTTGCTTTAGTTGTAGTTGGAGTGCTTATGTTAAAAGGGGAGTTGATAGGTGACTACCAAAGGAAGGTATTGAAAATGTATTAGTTAGATGAGAGGGAAAGTTTGCTCAACTACTTTTTTCAATATAAGCTACAAAAATTTATAAGTCTATCAAATCAAATAAATTAATAAACTAAAGATATCGGTAAGGGCAAGCCCAATGCACTAAACCTCCTGCACAGGTTTTGGAGAAGAGCCCGACCACCTGGTGACATAGTAGTAATTTTACCAGTTACTCCAAGGCTCCCCCATTAGAGATATTGGTGGATATATCACGAATTATATTTTATTATGTTATAGTTGAAAAATAAAATGATAAAAATGAATAAACAAATATTCAGGCATGGATATCTCGATCTCAAAGGAGATTCGAGACCATTGCAATATAATTATCATCGATCCAGTAATATAATTCTTGACTTGTCCCTTCCAGGATACAACAATCCAACAACGTCATGTAACTCAAACGACTGTGGCTCATTTGAAGAGTCCAATACTTCATCTAAAAAGCACCTTCCTTTAATATAAAATTACTCTCTTTAATACCATAAATAAGTTGAATTAGATAATTGAGGGTTGCTTGAAAGTTTTAGTTACTGAGAAAAATTGGTAAACTTTGCTTGTTAAATGAAAAAAGAAAATCAAAGTTTACACGTAAATAATCCCAATTCTAATGGAGATGAACATGGAAAATAAAAAATAAAATAAAGGTAACTTGTATAATGAAATGAGTCTCCTCTTTTGTTTTAATATTGTACTTCCAATTAAATGAAAGTTTTATATTTTTACTTATAATTGCAAAGTTTTATATTTTTACTTAAATTTTTATATTTAAGAAATGACTAGTGTTCCCTCCTAAAAAATTTCGATGTTTCTAAAGCTAAATCTCGAAACTTCTGGTTAAGAATGACGAAAAATTCCAACACATGACACCAATAACAACAGGGTGAAAATATGAAATCAAGAATTAGTTTTTTTTAAAAAAAAAATTCAAGATATCCTCGGCCCAACAGGCCAAGGACTAATCCTCTGCGGATCTGAGCTCCATTTAAGGGTTTGCTGTTGGCCAATTGATCGCTGCATGCACAAGGCGAGAATCGAACCCCCGACACTTGCTTAAGCGACCTAGTGAGCTAACCACTAGGCCAACCAACCTTGGTTCAAGAATTACTATATGACACATGTAAAGAATCATGAAAATGACCTCCATTTTACAAGCCCTTTACATATTTTCCCAGAACTAACTGAGGTTTATTTAGTTGCAAGGAATGGAGGAAAAAAAGAAGACTAAAAACAATTGTGTTGTTAGAAAACACGATGTTGGTCGATCTCTGGAGCAGGATTCACACATGGCAGAGACCGATAGATCCAATGGTGATCACGGTTTCATCAACGTTTTCTTTATATAATCGAGAACTTCATCCACGTCAACTGTCCACGCAACTGAAACCGGGGAAAAATCTGTCCAGGGGTTGCTTGCATTCCACCTAATATAACGATTTATTAGTTCTAACTACTATGCAAAAAACAAAAGAAGTTCAAATACTCTATGTTGCTCAGACTCTTCAAAAATGTTGAAAGGTGGATGTCGGATCCTCCAGAAGTAGAGTGACACAAGCGTGGCAATATTTGTGGGGAGTTCTGAGAAAATACTTACTTCTTAAGTCCTTGATCCAACAAGGTGTGCCCGACGCAGATCCCTTGTGTCTCAACCCTCACGACGCCCTTCTTGAAGGTGAAGAGTTCAGGCCGAACTAGTGCTACAAAACTAACAGGATCATGTAGGAAAATTCCTGCAAATAGGATGGGTGTATAATTATTATCGGTGGTGATTAACTCTTATGTTGCTTGGACTCTTCAAAAATTTCGTCAGATGCATGTTGGATCCTCAAAAGGTGGTGCATTTTTGGAGGATCCAACGCAATATTTTTGAAGGGTTTAAGCGCCAATTGAGAAGAGATGATTACGAGAGAAATGCAAGGAGGTGGTTTAAGCAATGCCAATCATCCAAAAACATTATAAGAACACAGAAGTTACCATGGACACCGTCTGATTTCACGTGCCAATCACGGTAAAATTTGCACATGTCGCACACAAATTTAGCGTGTTTTCCTTTGGATTGCTTTAGTTCTTCAAGATCAGCATCTACAAGCAGGGAAATGCACACTCTTATTCGAGAGGTGAACAAAATTATACAATTAAAGGTGCAAAAAGTAGAAGCGTCCGACATATTAAAGCAGTGAGCACTCACCTGTCAATTTGACTTGTGTTGTAATGTTGATGCCTACAATATCAATATTTGCCCCCGATGTAAACACAACATCAGCAGCCTCAGGATCCCCGTATATCTGTTCTGTCAGAAAACTATGCAAATGAGCAGACAGTAAAGGATTGGATGATTGAATACAACAAAGAATGCTTCTTCAGCTTCGGATAATGAATATATGAACATGCAAAAGACGTTGAGCTTATAGACTTTAATGACAATATAAAATGATATATAATACACAAGAATTCGCAGTATTTCTGCTAACATAATGCCAAAAAGGACTCGTACTAAGTGGGTTCTGAGGAGGGTGATGTATACGTAGACCTTACCTTACCTTTGTGAGGTAGAGAGGTTGCTTTCGATAGACCATTGGATCAAGAAAAGCATATCAAAGCAAGTTTGGAAAAGGAATTTAAAACATAGTGAATATTATAGTGGAAAAAGAATCACCCACATTTGCTTCGGCAGCAGGATTAACATTTCCTAAAGCGAAGAAGGAACCACCGAGTACAACTATTCTCTTCACCTTGCTTGCAAAGGTTGAGTCCCTCTTGACAGCCTACCAACAGATAACAATGAAACTTCTATTTTCGGAAGCAAAATTGGAAACGTAAAAATCAAAAGTTTTAAGATACGACATACCAAAGCCAAATTTGTCAATGGTCCCAGTGCGAGTATGGACACTTCACCGGGATATTCAGAAACTTTTTCCACCAAGAATTCAGATGCAGATTTGTCAATTTTCTTTGAATTTGGAGAAGGTAAGAATAAGTTGCCTAATCCATCTGAACCATGAACAAAGTCGGCAACCCGTGGTTCCCCTCTCTATAGCAAGAAATAAAAGTTAGGCGACAGTGTAAATCAAGCATAAACTAAAAAGAATTTTGTGTAAAAGCAATCATCGTTTTACGTTGTATGGTAAAAATAAAAACAAAATTACCTTCAGAGGTTCTGGGCTACCCTCTGCCACGGGAACATCCGGATATCCTGCAGCTTCACACTGTCATTTTGCAAATTAAGTTAAAGAAGTAATTAATCAAGAACTCAACCCACAAACATCTAGTAGATGGAAACTGTAAAAACGATTAAAGGAAAGGAATTTATACTCATCACTAGGTACTAGATAAATAAAACTAAAAAACATACCAAAAGTAATGCGTTACGTGTAGCATCTTTTGTAGTAACATTGCCAAATGTTGTAGTCAAGCCTAGGATCTCAACTTCTGGTGTCTGAAATGCCATTAGTATTGTCATGCTGTCATCTGATATCAATGAAAACAAAATTAGCTCCAACACGACTAATGGGAATCACATCGAACATGAAGCTCATCGGGAAACATACATAAAGACAACTCAGCCTGTTGAATATATACTATGAGAGAGATACAAAACTTTCTTTTTCGTTCACCGGCAATATTTACCCCCCCATTTGAGGCGATAGAAATGAAAGAATTTCTTGAGATTTTTTCAAGCATCATTAAGTATTATACTTTTATCCCTTTCTTTGCTGATGAGTCAATAAGTTTCATATTGCTAAGAGCACATCAGTTTCTACTTGAATGAAACAGAACTTCTATGCCAAAGAGTCACCGCGAGATATGCTCTTGGAAAATTTCCTCTTTCACGAAAAAAATAGTTTTTCTAGAAAAGAGATTACAGAACAGAAAGGGAAAACTGTTCCAAGCTAAGATAAGCGCTAAGTTTCCTTCAAACTTCTCGATTTGGTGATGATTGGCCAACATTACAGATTTGGATCAACATGAAAGAAAACAGACACACTGGGAAACCTCATCAAATCTGCTCTTTTGTGATAAGGAAAGCATAAATTCAAGAGCAACATCCTGCTATTACATTGTGTTTTCCCTTTTCGAATAGATCTTTCTCTGATTAAAGAACGACTCCCCTTGAGTTGGATTTTAAGTTTGGTTTCACAGGTTGCATTTGTTTGATACTTCTTTTCTTACTCTCTCTAGTATAGAACTCACAACATACTCCTATTGATATTTTGTCTTGTCCTTTTATTATATAATAGCCAACCATCTTTGCTACTATAGCTTCCTCAATATTGTTGAGGTTCAAAGTTTCCTGTCCAGAATGATGTTACAAAGGTTGCTAACTAAATTCTATATAGATGTAACCAAAGAATCAAGAACATCATCGCAGCTGCCTTGTGAAATTTGTTGGAAATGGTAATATAGTTTGTTAGGTGCTTATGTGTTAGTACTATCTCCCTATTTCTTTACGAAAGTAACAAAAGATTCCTTGCCTAAAATAAGTCTCAAAATTAGAAAAGATCATAGATAAAGTTAATTGCCTAACAACAACAACAACAACAACAACATATCCAGTGGAATCCCACAAGTGGGGTCTGGGGAGCGTAGAATGTACGTAGACCTTACCACTACCTCATCGAGACAGAGAGGCTATTTCCAGAATAAAGTTAATTGCCTACTTTCATATATTAAAAGTATAGTTAATATAGGATGACTAAATAAAAGCTGCTTTTATCTCAAGATTCTCTTCAAAACAAACTAAAACAATCCAAAAATTCACAAATTCTTGAAAGAAAGAGAATATATTCTATTTGATTAATGTAATCAAAATATACACAATAAAGTAACTTGGACCCCTTTTTATACATAGAATCTTCCCTTCCATTTGCACTTTTAACAACAAAAGAGAAGAATCTTCAAGTATATAAACTGAACCCCAGAAAAGATATCACATCTCCATAAGGATTCCCAAAACCATACAAAATTTCTGTCATCTACTTGTTGAAGAAACTCAAAATTCGATCCTAATCGAACAAACAATTTCAGCTGAAAAAATCACTAAAAATCTCAACTTCAAATTCATCCATGAAAAAAGAATACCCAAATTCAAGAAAAACTGAAAAAAGTAGTACTGAAATTTGCTAAAGTTCCCTACTTTAAACAAAATGAAATAAGCAATTCACCAATAGTCCATCGAAAATAATCTTTCTACCCCTGGTCTATGTATACCCCACCCTCCGATCTCCATACCCCACTTGTGGAATTACACTGTGTATATTATTTTTGTTTTGTTGCATCATATAAACAATCCAGCTAATTACTAATACTCACTGCATCAAACTCATTCATGAAAAACAAACACCACCCAAATCAAGAAACTGAAAAAAAAATGCTGAAATTAGCTAAAGTCCCAACTTTAAACAAATGGATCATCTATTATCTAAGAAAATCAAAACCCAATTACACCAACTAAACAATTAACTGAAATATTCACCAAAAAAAGTAAATCAACATCCAAATTCAAGAAACTGAAACAAAAAATGCTGAAATTTGCTAAAGTTTCCAACTTTTCAACAAAAATTATTCTTTTAGGATTAAAATTTTTTACCAATGCCAGGATCAGTGTCAATGATGATCTTTTCACGTTGCTTAGCAAAAGAATTGTTGGAAGTCACCAAATCACCATCACAAATCGACATTCTTGATTTAAAAAAGGGGTTTTTTTAAATCTTTTTTGAAGAAAAAATGAATTGGGGAATCTCTGAAAGACAATGAAAGTGCAAATATAATAACAAAAATCAAATCGAAAAAGAGATGTGGGGATTATTATAAAGTGAAAAAGGATAAGAGTTTGTAAGAGTCAGCTCTGATGATGATGAGCTGAATTTTCTTAAAAAACTCTTCTCCTTTTTTTCTTTTTTTGTTTTCTTGTTTTTGGTTTGAGTCAATTTCTGTGTGTTTATAAAGAGTTGTGTCAAATATATGAGTTTGGGAAAGAAGATTTTCCATATCCAAAGGGGTAAATTTGGTATCCTAATTTGAGTCGTATTGTGTTCTCTTTGAATTTTTCGTCTAATATTTTTTATTTTTTATTTTTTATTTTCAGGACTCGCACACAAAAATTTATGTTGATGTTATTGGTAGAGTTAGATTAGTTATTTAAAGTTTATGGACTGAAGGATCTCATGTTAATGTACAATGATAATTGAGTAAGTTGATTTTCTAATTTGATTCGCATTGTATTCTCTTTGAATTTTTCACTCGATATTTAATGTTTGACCATTAAAGATAATTTACTTAAGGCGCAAATTCAAGACATCGTGTTGATATTAAAGTATATGCACAGTATGTGTTAAATCAATGTAGGCGTACTTGAATTTTCAAGAGAATTTAAAATTTTATGCTATAGCATATTTTCTTTGATTAAGTCGTTTAGATAATATCAATACCTAGTGTGAAATTTCATCATTTTTTTTTTGACAATTATGGACTAAATTATTTTTAAGATATGGACTAATTAGTCTCTACATTTATTTTAATATACACAATTGGATTGATTATGATTTTATTTGATTTTCTTTGACAAATGTGTAGAGTATAAATATAATTTTGGATCCAATAAGATATTTTAATTTCTATAGAATTTATCACTAAAAGCTCTTGAAGGATGAATAAGGTTAAGCCGTGAAATAAATTTCTATGAGATTTATTTATTCACGCACAAATTTATGGAAAAAATAATTATTTAATAATAATTTACGTCTTGTTATATTGCTCTTTGACTCTAAAAGACAATAGATCACTTCTTAAACAAAGAAAAAAAAAAGAATAACCATCTAGGATAAGCAAGTATTTATTTTAGGTTTATCCACTTAGGAATGAACATTAAAAAATTGTAATTTCTAAATTACAATTTTGCTACCAACTAAAAGGATATTCTCAAATTACCTCCTAGTGAAACAAGAAAGACAAGGGGAGAGAAAAAAAATTGCATTACGTTATAGCGAAATGAAGTTGAAAATAAAAATTTAAATAGTAATATACAATATAATTATATAGACGTTAGATACATCATGATTCTTTCTAACTGATTGGCTAAATGTAAACTTGATTGTAGCAAAATGACTATAAGAAAAGAGTCAACATCACGTGAATAGTGTGGAAAAAAACTCGCAAGTGAAGATTATATAACCTAACTGACTTCAAGTTGAATAAGCTATCACCGTCCTTGAATCATTCTATAACATTTCAATAGTTACCATACCACTAGTAATGTCGTTATAATAACTCCTACAATAACAAATGACAAACAGTTATAAGCATTGAGTATTACATTGACTTTTTATCTCGTAATTTTCACCCGACATCCAATATTTGCATTAAAATTAAATTAAATGCAAATCCACTTGACTTTCGATATTCACACTAGAATCATATTAAATTCAACACGTACTATAGCTCTATTTTCCTAGACCAATACTTCCAACAAAAAAATTTCCGTAACCAAATATTAGGTCAAACCTTAACAATAAGCATTAAAAATATTACTCCAATTTGGTTATTTTACTATTAAAAGTTGTTGAACATAAATTATTGCACGTTATAGCACATGTATTTGACTTGGAAAATAAATACAACTACCTTTAATAATCCATTCGATAATTTCTTATGCACATGGATAGATACAACTGACTTTTCAACACCAAAAAAAATTGAATAATAGAAATTCTATTTTTAAAATACAAGAGATTAAGCATATATATAT
>JAABOM020000110.1:3696197-3719039 GCA_011800125.2 Solanum clarkiae | reverse complement strand
TGGGCCTTCTACATAAAAGGACTAAAAAGAAAACTAACTACATTCTAACACTTACCTTGATGTTTACCCGGCACTTATACTCGTGGTCTGCCCATTGGATTCAAGCTGGCACAGACACCATCATATAGATTTATAACTATGAAAATTTTTATCAGCATCCAACTATGAAGTATCTCTTTTTGTCCCCTTTCCTCCCTTTCTGTCATATCTAGTTATTTTTGCTTACGGGTTTTGAGATGAGGGTTCACAGAAAACAGCCTCTCTACTTTTATGGTAGTGGTAAGGTCTGTGTACATTCTACCCTCCCCAGACCCCACTTGTGAGATTTTACTGGGTATGTTGTTGTTTGTTGTTGTTGTTGTATCCAACTATGAAGTATCAGTACTACACAATGGGATGTATGGATTCAATATGTATATTATCAATGGATCCTCCAAGCTTATCTGCAGCAAAAGCTTTCAATAATAGTTTAACCTCCTGTATCTCGTTTGCATACATTTACTTACTAGAGCTGAATCCTTCCAAACAAACCTAGCATATTCTGATTGCAAATTGAACATCTGGTTCTTGACAGTTTCCCCCTCCCAAAAGCATGGTGGGGAAGAAAGAATTTTTAGACTTAATAAAAGAGCTCAAAGTTACTGTAAATGGAGTTCAATCTGCTAAAAAAGATCCAAATATCACCATTATAGATAGAAAGATACCCAAAAAAACCATAGCTAGTAATTGCTGTAAAAGCAATAGTCTGACAGCATATTACAGAGTAAACACCGTTATTTAGGACGTGCGCTTAACCCATGCATAATGTGTTGCACTCATTTGGTTTATTCAAAACCAAAAGCACATACTCATAAAGTTCCAAAAATCCCACCGTTTCTAGTGAAAGCTTTTTGTACTGCAATCAAAACCTACCATGGACTGCACACTGGAAAATCTACAGCTGTAGTGCTGCCTTACACTCAGGTAAATGGTGACTACTCATTCCCTACCCATTCACAGATGAGTCAGCATCACTGCAATTAACTTCCTGAGTAGCTGTCATAATTATATGTTATACTGCTAAACTTAAAGTCCCTATCATGCAAATCATGGTAGCCCAGTTGGTTTGGCTACCTAAACTTTCACCTTGTTAGTGGGGGTTCAGTTCCCCACCTTGTACTCCCCTATCAAGCTAAAATATCTTCCGAAGAGATTTGCTACTTGTATTTGAGAATTAGAGATCGAAAGACTTGAAAAGCTACCTATTACCTCATCTAACTAATCTCAGCTAGCAAGTTAACAGGATAAAGCTTTACAAGCAACATCACCATATAGGAGGGCATCATATGTTCAACCTCGCCATTGGGCAACCAAATTCTAACAATATAAGATCAACATTACCTAGTGATATAGCACCAAAAACTGAGATCAGAAAGGGAGAAAGAGTCCAGAGAGAGAAGAATAAGAGAGAAAGAGGCGGGAAACAAGGGAAAAGGGAGAGAAGGAAGGGGATAAATAGAAAGAGGACTGGGATATCAAATCAATACATCTGTTATACATGTATTCTGCACAAATGCAAGGTCGTCCTAACTTATAAAGTAAAGACATCGAAGCAAATAAAAACATTTGAAACTGCTAGAATTTTACATCTAACTAATATGATAAGACTAGACTAAATCATATTTCTAAATATAAAGATAAGACTAGATAAAATATTAAATAAGACTTAATTTCAATCTAAAGGATACAAAAAATATATGTATCAATGCAAGCAAAAGTATCTCATATGGACCTTCAAGATAGGTACTGATAAACTGCGCCCCATTCCCAAGTCCCAAACACTGATAGGAAAATCAAACAAGCAAAATAGAAATTCATAATTTATGGTGGAAGGTCCTCCTCCTCTGACAAGCAAGAAATACCATGCAGGAAACTAACGTTGTGAAGTGATCCAGCGATGATCTACATGCCAACAGGTAAAGCCTGAGCATATGTTCTCCTTTAAATTCCATCAATCTATACAGGAATACTTTCCAAAAATTGATATATAGAGGAATAATTTCAAGAAAAGATATTCTCAAAACTCGGGGCGAGTTTAACATGTCCACACTAACCTGGGTCACAATCTCCTGGATGCTTCTCTTGCTTAGAATCCTAGTACAGGGATCCTCCATCTCTAAAGTGGTAGCAGCCTTACTAGGAGGTCCTGGCTGGACTGCAGAGGGTTGCATCAATGCATGAGATGGAGGTCTCTGGATTCCTAATCCCTGACCCCGGGCAAGTGGTTGATTAGATAATGATTGTTGAATCCTGGATGGAGGCATCTGCTGCCCCAAATGGTCTTGGGACTGACTTGAGGTTGAAGGCTGTGACTGTTGGCCAGAGGATGTGGCACTAACAGTATGCTGATGCGGCGAAAGAATATGGGACCTTTGATGCAAAGACTGAGGACCACTTTGAGGTCTCAATGATGGTGTCGGCAAAGGGGGCTTCCCCGGTGCTCCTGAAGATAACCATGGCTGATTCTGGGTCCTTGGACTTTGAGAGGTAGTAGTATGTGATTGCGATGGAGGAAATCCCACTGACTGAACTCTCAACATGCTGTGGCCTTGAAAATTCTGCAAAGGTAAATGAAGAAGAAACAGACTACCTCAATATTTTACAGCTAACTGAACCTAAACAACCAAATAGTAAAAAAGAAGTACAAAGAACTGATATCTCGGTAAGGAACTACTAACCTGCGTAGCAGCAGATTGACTACCGATGCTCGTCTGAGGTCTAAGAGTAGAGGAGACAGGTCTCAGTTGCTGAGGAGGAACCCCTGCGGGCCGCATTGGTGAAGTCGAACCAAGTGATCCCATCATCCCCATCCCATGCATTCCTTGTATAGGCTGCCTCACCTACAGATAACAAGAATCAGTTAATATTCAATTTCAATACACAATGTAAATCAAGAAACCAGAGGCATGAATTTACACATAAATTCGAAGTATCAAAATTCCCAACTCAAAGAAACATATTCTCAATTCAATAAAAACAGACCCAACCACATCAAAGTGACCAAGATCCAAAATAGCCTTACAGTTCATGAATTGCATTCCTCCATCCTAATTCCTACGTAAGATACAATAGAGATTTGGAATACTATATCAACCAAACTGAATCATTATATGTCTCTCTTACTATTAAGTACTCCCTCAGGTCATTTTTGTCTGCCGTTTAATGTTTTGGTATATCCAGTAAGAAAATCATTAAGTGACACCAATCATTAGAGGTATTTCACCAAATAAAATGGCATGATCAATTATCTGCAACACGGTTATGTTAGACTTTACCCTGCTACAGATTATGGTACTTTGTATTCTGTATCGAAATAAAAAGTAGGCAAACGGCACAGATTGAACTTTGCATGGTAAAATCACAATCCATTGCCCTGATCCAATTGGCTACATCCACCCTTACGCTCTACACATGTTAAAGCCTCAATTTTTATTCTCTATTACCCAATATTATGGAACTAAATTGTTTGAATTGTAGCCGTAGCATGGTGTACTCATCTAACATTTTTCTAAAGCTACTTTGCACGCGCCTCACCTAGTCAATGAACACCATGATCTTTATATCCACTTTATCTACCTCTGGATCCCCGGGAGCTCCTCTAATCTTTTTTCAGTAATTTTACTGGCTTTTTTCAGTATTTTTACTGGCTTTAAGCTTCTTCTTTTAAATATTGAATGACCTTCAGAGCCTACCTTTAGCAGATTATTAGTTTATAAATTAGGCTGCAAAAACAATCTAGTAAACAAGAATTGGCACAGATAATTGCAATTGCATACATATAGGAACAAGGATACCTGTGAGGTAGTTGAGGTGGGCGGCGAAGAATCAGGCAAATTGCGACCTAAACCACCAAATTGCCGCCCAAAAGTTGGAGTCGTCAATGAAAAAGAGCTAGTAGGGTGATGAGCAGGTACTCCCATAGCCATACCACCTCTAGGGTTTTGGTTTTGCACAGGAACCGAAGAAGACGAAATCGTAGCAGAAGATGATAAGGATGCAGAAGAGGATGAGTGAGGTGGTGGTGGTGGAGGTGGAGGAGGTAAAGAGAAGTGTTGAAAAGGTGAAGGCTGTTGCCATGGCCGAGCAAAGGGTTGTTTTGCTTGAGCATTTTGTGAAGCAGGTACTAAAGGGTTCTGCTGTTGCGCGGCGGCGGCAGTGGTGGTATTAGTGACGGTGGTGGTGGTTTTAGCAGCTGAGGTGGTGGTGGTGATGGTGGTGGTAGGTTTTAGGTTAACTGGTTGTGATACTACTGATGTAGTGGTTGTTGTAGAAGGAAGTTGACTAGTTGCGGCGGAGGAAGGAGGTGATGGTGGAGCCGGAGATGGTGCCGGAACCTGTTGTTCAGTTGGCTGTGAATTTGACGTCGACGGTGACGGCGCCGGCGCCGGTGCCGTCGTTGTCGGTGGTGGTTGACTCTGCTCCATTATAGTATATAAATTTTCTTTGATTCCCAATGATTATATATATATAGATGAAATAAAAATATATTACCATTATTTAAGTTTTGCTTTATTTATTTATTTAGTAATTAATTTTATTTATCGTGATATCTGTGTTAGCTTATGCTTAATCATTTTTATTTGATTACAATAATATCTCCATAACATAATCAGTCATAAATCATAATTATAATTTTAAAAAAATAAAAAAATAAGTGAAACTCTTATCACTACTCATTTAAAAGAATAATTTCGATACTTCCTTGGACCCAACTAATTCAGATTAACGTTATGTTAAAATTCATTATTGGAAAAATACTTCCTACCAAATTTTTTTGCTTTTATATGCCGTATTCGGTACTCATACCCAAAATTTCTTGATTAAGGATGGAGAGATCAACCTCATCTCATCGTAATTTTGGTGGTGATAGTTTTGGCACTTAATTTGCATATATCTGACCTACATGCTAAAATTAATCTTCTTTGCATTCTTAAATTCCATATTGAATCAACCACTTCACATCAAATACGATGGGAGTTGTACATATTCTTTATAAAAGCGACGAAAAATAAAAGTTAGTCTTCCTTACATTCTTAAACTCCATGCTGAATCAATCACTTCATATCAAATACGACGGGGGTGTACATATTCTTTATAAAAGTGACGAAAAATAGTAGAGATCAAAGCTCACTTAACCTCGGTAATATCTAACAAGTTGAGTTTTGTGTCAGTCATATCGAACACCAACACATACAATAGTATGAACCAAATGCCAAATGTTTTACAACAAAGTGAACTTCTTTTTGAAGTTTTAATAACAGGTGTTACTCTGTTCACTTGTCACATTTCACTTCTCGAGAGTCAAATTGTGGCTTTTAGCATGTAGTTAAATTAACTTTCGTGAAGCAAAATGTGACAAGTAAAAGTGAACGGAGGGAATATTTAGGTAGCCTCTTCATCTTCATTAAGAAGTTGGTATCTTTGATCAGCAGCATTTGCTTCTTCAACAGTAGCTGGTGCACTCAGAAGATCCTTCTCACTGTTGATGAACAAATTAGCATTAGCAATCCAATGATTACTTTTTTATTGAGAAAAAGACGGTTTTGATTGGCCAAAAGAATGATCTGACTTGGCATTTCCGCGAATTTTTCTGCCTTCAACTAGCTATATAGCAGTTGATTGATGATGTGATGAAGTCCTAATTGCACACACCTCGACTATTTCACAAGTACAGAGTAATTGTGAGTCCCACAAAGCTTAGGCAAATGGGATATGAAGAAAGTATCTAGCGTTTTCTTGTCTCTATTGGGATTTGAAGTTGGTCTCTCGAGGTTATCACTCACTTCACTGACTACTAAGTGACACCCTTGGGTGCGATTTTATGGATGATCGATGGAGTACATGATGGCTTCTTCATGTTCTAGTTCCGAATGAGAAAACATGAACTTTTGGAGGATAATCAATTACTCTCTTTGTTTTGGCTTGACGCGGAGTTTAAGAAAGTAAAGAGAACTTTTGAATCATGTGGTCTTAAACTAGATGATAACATGAGAGTTCATAACCAAAAAAAAAAAGATAATGAATTCAAAGAGCACAACATACGTTTTCGAGTATATGATCAGCCCAGTAACCACAAGTGCAAAAGCTACAAAGTACAGCCATTCAACCTGCAGTTCCCAATTAGGACTGATCAGCACACTGAGAGCTGCGAGTGTGTCGGAAACCATCAAAATTTGTTGAATACGGAGAAAAGGAATGGATAGAAAGTACCTTTTGCTTGTAGAAAAAGGTTCTAATGACAACAGCCCATACATCGGATGTGAGAAGAGATAGATTGAACAAGGTTGAGCCACTCATCTGCATTTGAGTTATTCACGCCTTACTTTAGCACGATGAACCAAATATCCGACAACAGATACACATTCACTATATTAATTCAGTGGATGGAACTATGAAGAGTGAGCGTTTTACCTTGAGAAGAAACGGAACAAAGGTGTAGAACATAAAGCTTGCCGCGGCATAGCCACAGAAGGCTAATATCTGGAGAAAATACAAACAGGAAAAGAAAGAGAGAAAATGCCATATCACCTGATATGATTTTTAATATTGACATAAATATTATATCTTCTCATCCTTCGACTTCTGTTGATCCTAAGGATGTATGGAGACCTTACCCTGCCTTTATGGGGTAGAGAAGTTGTTTCTGAAGACCCTCGGCTTAAAGAAAGTGTAATCAAGCTATTTGAAGAGTACCAAATATATGAAAATAAGCACTTTCGAAAACTTTCCATTCTCCAGTCATCCGTTCAATCAGTAGAAATCATATCAGTTGGAGGAACCGTGACTTCCACATCATCGGCTACAACTTACAAGCATGATAGCTATATTTTTCTTTTACAAATATATAAGTGGTCTATCAAGCTATATGGAGTTGATTGAAAATTATGAGAACTGCGTAACTCAGTCTACATGTGTCTTCAATCACTATTTCAGACCAAATACTGCAATAACTGTGTATAGGAGGAATAAGAAAACTGTATAATGCCTATAGAGATACTCTTGTATAGAAGAAACTTACAAACGTGACAAAGGAACGAGAGACAAATACGATATCAGAGGAACGAAAATAAGAAAAAAAAATCTAAGTTACTTACAAGCTCTGCAGACCACTCGACTGATTCCAGACTCTTCCTTTCTAAGATTGGTCTGAGAGAAAGTTAAGTCATTACTGCTCGTCGTAATTTCATTGTGTTGTAAATGAGATATTGTACGGTTCAAAGTTCCACGGTTGTAAGAAATGCATGTGAATAAGAGCTTTAGATAGAAAGGATACATACATCTCAATTATAGTAACAAGCAAGCCGAAAAGACCAATCATGGAAACCACTTCAATACGATCTTTCTTTTTCACACAGAACTCCTGAACCAAAGCGAATTATAAGAACCGACACTTATGCTTATGTATAGAGTAACAATCCGATAGAAGGGAGACTTTGAAAAATAAGCATAATACATAAACAACTGGTCAAACTTGGCCTCAGTTGGCAAGTACTCGAAAGTGTTCAACTCACACAGTAGAGACAAGTTGAGGTGTCTAGATGTGCCTCTCAAAGTTAGAGTGCTTACTTGCCAGTTGAGGCCAAGTTTGAATGTTTGTCTATGTATTATGCCTTGAAAATATGAAGAGACAAATTACACTAACCTCGCCAACATTACTCATCGAGAAGAAAAATGTCCCGATGATGACAAATATATCACCAAGAATAGGTTTGGAACCACCTACAATTGAAAATGATCAAAGCATAAGCAAACTAAGCGATTTCCTTAATTAGGCGTTTCCCGCCTAGGAGTGGCAATTAGTTTCTCTCTCCCATCCACCCTTTCCATTCCTCTCAAGATAGAGGTCCTTTCGAGGACTTGAGGAAAGATTGGAAGATAAGAATATCATCAAAGAGGAGAAACATTTTTCCATTTACAACCTAAATAAATCATTTTAGGAAACAGACAAGTACCACTTCCATCACTCGCCTTAGCATCTGATAGAAGCACTAGTCCAAGACCACCTAAACAGACTGCTGCACCAACGAACTGCCATGGAGAATACCGTGTGCCCAAAAATAGCCACGTCAAAATTATAACCCAAGCTATAGTCCAGCAATCCAATATGGTCACACTGGTGATTGACGAATATTGATATGCTTTATTTACTGCAACACATTCAGAGGAAGTTAAACTTCGTATCCTGAGTATGACACTCGAAAACTAAGTTCCTGCCTCAAATTTCATAAACAAAAAGGAAATTTAAAAATATCTACTGCACACAAAGATGGCTTTTTACTTCAAGGTCCAACGGGCTATGGAAACATATTCTCAATGTTGCAAGCACGGTAATGGTTCAAGAATTAATATGGACAAAGCAAAGAATGTCCATTTAGTGGAGAACCACCTTACCAAGAAAATTTCCCTGAACATCAGCTAAGCCTAAAAGAGCATACCAATACCAAGGAACCTGCAGACTCAAGACAATATTCAATCGATAACCATTATGTAAAACTAAAAACTAATTTCACTTAATAGAGTGATACTCATGAGTTATTGTCACTACTATAGCATAAGAATGAACAAATTTTAATGAGCTGTTCACAAATTTTTTTCATCAGTGTCAATATTATTGTGTAGTAGAATGAATAAGGATTCATATAAATCAAAACGAGCTAGTTTAAAGGAAGGGGCGGAGCCACAGTGGTGGCTACGGGTTTAGAAAAACTCAGTAACTTTTGCCCAAACCTTGTATTTGTGTTAAATGCACAAATTGTCTAACGAGAACTAAACAACAACAACATACCCAGTATAATCCCACGAATGGGGTCTGGGGAGGGTCGATTGTACGCAGACCTTACCGCTACCTCATAGAGGTAGAGAGGCTGTTTCCTAAAACCCTCAGTTCAAATCCCAAAGGCAGAATACCTAGATATGACAGCAAAAATAAGTATCATCCCAAAACTCAACAACAACATACCCGGTGGAATCCCACAAGTAGGGTCTGAGGAGGGTGAAATATACGCACTCTACCACTACCTCACAGAGGTAGAAAGGTTGTTTTTCGGGGACCCTCGTCCTACCGTCCCAAAACTCATAAACTAAAAATCTTAGCTCTACCTTTGATTGAGGACATAGTTGTCGTAGTTATGTTTGTTAGTTCAACAACATTAACATTGATTCTTGAACAGCACTCCTTCCATTTCAATTCGTTTGTTTAGTTTAAAAAAGAATGTATTAAAAGACATTTTAGTACATTCTGTATATTTTTAGTTTGAGACTACAAAGATTTTTGACGTTCTTAAACTCCATACCAAGTCAAAATCAGACAAACAAATTCAATCCGAGGAAGTAACAAAATACCTGTAATTTCTGCCTCCTGTAAATCATGATTCCTCCATACACCAAAGCTAAAGCTGTGTAAGAGAAGAATGACAAGGAAAGTGGAGTTTTTGCACCTACAAATGTAAAACATAAATAATCAACAAAATGCTTCTCTTATTTGTCATACTTTCCTTCATACTACATTTCCAAAAAAAAATTAATTCTTTTTTCTTAATTCTTTAATTTCAACTTCCCACGTATCATATTTAAATTTTAGATACACCCCTTTTAATTTAAGATTAAGACTAAAAATTCTTTCTTTCCTTTTTTTAAACTCCATATAAGTCAAAATCAGATAAACAAATTAAATCGGACACAATATATCAAGATTCATTAATAAACAAAACCCCATTTAGCTTACCTAAATAAATCATAACTAAAAAAAAAAAGTACCCCCACCCCACCTCCACCTCCACCCCACCACTACCACCACCAGCTCCAACCCCAAAAAGGTAAAATCCAGAAACTTAAAACTTACCAAGATTAGCCACTAGAGAAGAACAGAAGCTTGTAAGTGCCATAACAAAAGAGACAACTTGACCCAAAAACACAGGGTAAAAAGTCCTTAATATCCCTTCATAATTCATCCACCAGCTACTATTATCCATAACTAAACTACCCCCACCCCCCAAAAAGCAAAAAAGATCAAATCTTTAAGCAATTAATAGAGAAAAAAAGATGAAAAAAGGAAAGATTTTTGATGTATTTATGGCAGATCCCAAATCTGAGCTGAATTTTCTTTCTTTGTGGGGTACTGAGCAGAAAATATTATTTATTCTTTTCAGTATTAAGAAAGAGAAAATGCTAAAGCAATGGCGGGAGTTATCCACCTAACCGTCAAAACACTGTGATTTGATATTTCCTTAAACTGTAGCTATAATTTTTCGAGTTGAGAATAGCTAAAATAATTTTGAGAAATTTATGTAATAAATAATTTTATTTATGTGGGTCTGGAAGAATAAAGTATATGTAGATCTTATCACTATCTAATAGAGATTTTAATAGCTATTTTTCTAATATAATCAGTTAGGATATCCACACAGTATTTACATTTCCTCTACTATTCCAAAAGAAAGGGTAGGAGTTAGGTCACACCATCTAATTCTCGATTGGACATAAATAATTTTTTTTGTTACCTTTCTTAATCTCTAAGTCCATTACTAGAAGTCTGTGTTTTCCTCATAATTATCTTGTAATTCTTATAAAAACTTCTATCAGTATTTTGGAGGAGTAGATAATCAATTTGGGTCATAGTCACCGTACTATGAATGTGATCAAGTGATTTTTTCTCTTCGAGAAACATGATTTAACAATAACTAACTCGAAGGTTTTAGTAAATTCGAAGAGAGACAATCCACCTCCATTTCTCTCCTCAAAATCAAATCCTCTATAAATATCATCAAAATCACTAAAAATAATACCGATATGCCCATTAAAATTTTCTCAGTAAAAATCTTTTCTATGAAAATAATAAAATTTTATGCAGTAAAATATATTATGTTTGTACATGTAAAAATAATGAAGTATATTATATTTGCACACAAAAAGTGTATCGTGTGTTCAATAATAAATAAAGTCACATAAATGGTCCATCAAAGGGAACATAATTACCTAAATGTCCTCGAAATTGATAGTTCTAAATGTAGTAGTGTCACAATTTTTCTTTTCTTATCGTTTACGATAGCTAACTATTTTTATTAATTAACTAGATCATAATAAATAATTAAGAAAAATATTAAAATTATTAATTAATTAATTTTGTATTTATTTTTGCAGTTGTTAACTTGCAACAAATGATATAAAAATTAAGGTTGAACTTTATTTCTTCTGTTTTTTTCCCTCGGGAAGAATGAACATATTATTTATGATATTCTGTCGATATATAAAAAAATATCAAATGATCAAATATTATAAAAAATTAGTAAACTCTTTTTAATGATTAAATGATAAATTTATCATGCTATCTCAAAATATGATATATATTATATTGGTATGAGTAATTTTCAAAGGAATGAATTAGTCATTATTTGAGAGTTTTCTATGGATCAAAAATCGAAAAATAAAAGATTTATTATTTAATAGTATAACATAATTTATATACTTGTATCAACCAAGATATTAGATATATGTGGATATATTCCAATCAAAAATGAAGTTGGGTCAGATGCTCTCTTCTTCCCGAGGTAATATTTTGACATCATCAAGGATCGAAAAGCTTTTTTTTTTTTTAAAGAAATGAATCAATTTTTATGATATCTATCAATTATAATATCTCATGTCAATATTATAGATGACTGAGCTCTTTTTAGAAAAAAAATAAATCAACAAATCAATCATCTATAATATATCATGTGAATTAGTTATTCATAAAACCATGTCAATGTATGACATATATCATATAGATATCATATAGGATTAAATAGTATTTTTCTTGGCGGAGTGAATTAGTCCTGTACAATACTTTGTATGAGAATAACTAGGGGAAAATAGGAGTTTTAAATAAAAGCTTCATTTTGATTTATATGTAGGTAAAGGTGTCAAAATGAATCCAAATATAGATAACCTGTGCAATTCGTCCAAAATTTTATGGGTTAGTCTCAAGATAATTTTAATCGAATTCAATCTCAACATATTCAAGCTTTATTGATATCAAAAGAATATTCAATTGAACCCAATTTAATCTCCAATTTCAACTCGTTCTAAGGTTATTCACATGCATTGATATAACATATGTTTTCTATCTATTTTATATGTTCTATTATTTATCTATCACTTTGTAACATTTTATTTTTATATTTTAAGTTGAAGTTTAAATTGTGATTATAAAAAAATAAATAATATATTAGAATTTTGAGATTGATCGGATCAAATTGGACGGTTCATGACCCAACCCGAATTTTATCCTATTTGAGTCCAACCTGTTTGAGCCCAAAATAAGTTTGGGTGGGTCATAACCCAACCCAATTTTTATTTCAACCCATTTTAAAATTCTCAATTTCAACCTAACCCCTCCCCCGTTTGACACCCCTAGATGGGTGGATTGAGTCGAAGATATAAATCTTTTTAAATTTTAAAGAGTTCATATCTATATGACAAGGAAATAATTTATTTTGTCATGTTAAAAGAAAATGAAAAAAAAATATAATATATAATTAATTAAATGTCTCGACTATATAACACTTAACTCATTCTATGTTCAAAATAAAGATAAATTATACTAAAACCTTAAAATTTTACTCTTTATTTTATCCTTTTTATTATATTACATTTTCTCGAGTTTAAAATAATGTTCATCCACGAATACACTGTAGAATCATAATGATTCTTAGGGCTTAAAATTATACATATATTTCTTAGGCCTCTTGCTATCTTTAATGTATCGCACGTTTTCTCCACACATTGCTACAAAAAAAATTTTACTGCATCAAAACAAGATCCAAGTGAATCCATTAGCAATCATGAAATGTCCTCATTAAATATAGAGCAGCGAGTCAAGTATATTAGTGACCTAAATTCAAATCGAACGAATACTCTAACTTTCATATAATATTTTTTGAGCAAATTTCATAAATAGCATTGAGAAATGGCATAACTATACTTCTTAGCTACTTTTGACTAATTATGCTCTATAATTGTAATTCGTCTGCTATGGATATTTTTGTTTGTATATTTCGCTTTGCCAATATATAAACATGGTAAGTATACAAATTTTGTATGTGTCACGCTCCGAACCTAGGGCCTAGACGTGACCGGCGAATGGAGGACCCGAAGGAACCCAAAACAAGCCTCATAGCATATCATTACAGATCCTTGGTCGCGGAAGCAATTAAAATGATAATAAGAGATAAGCATAAACAAGGAGAATCGGGTCTAAGGTAAAGAGTTAAACACTTGAATAACATAATGAGTCAAAGCACAAGAATAATACATAACTTGTCCAACAATACCTCTAGACATAGAACTTAGCGGGGGCCAAGACAAACAACCGGGCTGACCCTCATAGTCATAAATATTACAAAATATACAAGATGTAGTCTGAACATACGCATGAAAGAAGATAGATATTGTCCCCGAACATAAGGACTCACTAAAAGCTAACTTGAACAATCCGTCTAGCCATGAGGAGAATCAATAGGGTTTCCAATTCCTGTATGGTAACATCATGTAGGCATAGAGAATGTGTTAGTATGTTTGAATGTACTAAGTATGCGGGGTGCAATGCATGTAACTTACCAAAACCTGCATATCGATGTTAGATGACAAGGCACATAATATAGAAAGAGTTGAATATCGAAGAATGTAATATACGAGATGTGCATTCAAATGATGCGCTTATATATATTAGGGATGTAACTTCAACCGATATAAGTAAGATCAAGCGGCTATTACTTGGAATCCCGATGAAATCTCCTCATTGGTAAAGAGGTGATCTACTTGTCAAGGGTAGACCATACTTCACCTTACGGGACAACTCCCTCTTCGTATGAAGTAACCTTCCTTATGGGACAACTCCCTATTCGGATAGGATTTTCATAAATCACAATTCAAATCATTTTTTCTCCTTACAGGACAACTCCCTCTTCGAATTGAAAACCTATGCTAGGCACATAGTTCAAGGAAAGAGAGAGAGCTCTTGGGGATAGCCCTGACGCCCTCAATCTATCGGTGCTAAGTCGTTATCCCACAAGAATGAATATACGTATACATATATATACATACTTTCAAATAACGTAAATCATTTCCGAAATCATTTCAATGCGTTGTGAGGTTTAAAGGCCAAAACATAATTACATAATCTATATACCCATGCATAGGAATAGCCCATTCATATACAAAATGGTGCAAGCACCCAAAATGCTCAAAGAGCCAAAATCAAAGACATATATATGATCACAATATTATCATAACCAACATTTTATCAAAACTCATATCATAGAACATAATTGGGATTAATCGATAACATAATTTCTCAAAGTAATCCATATACATGAATGCATATATTATGAACAATGAGAGAATGATATGGGTAACTAGGATTCAATCAAAAATCAACAATATAATATGAAATTCAACCGAAAATATAATTAAATCCACATTTAAATTCATATTGTAATCACCCATGCATTTAGAAGTCTTAAAGGGGACATTCATATTTGAAATTCCATAGACCCCAAAGAAAATCCTCATGTAATAGTTTAAATCACATTAAAATCATCAAATAGACACTACCCATGTATAATTAGAATTTTAGGATTCATAATTTTCAAAACCCCAATTTAAAGTAACTAGAAATTCATGAGATTGCTTAAAAATAATTTTGGGTCTCCTTGATTGAAAGGAAGTCAAGGATCAACCAATATACCTTAGACTTTAAGTTCCTTGAAATTGAGTTGAGAAACAATGGAAGCTTGGAAGTGGGTCTTGGAATCCAAACTTGTTCTTGGATTTCCTTGAAATTGAATTGGAGCTTAATGGAGGCTCTTGAGAGGATTTGGGAGTGTGATTGTTATGAAAGTAGTGAGTTTTATCCTTTGGAACATTGTTTAGGTCTTTTAGGAAGGTTAAGATAGCATTGGAAGTCTAAAAAGGACATTAGAGTAATTAGCATTTACAAAAATATCATTAGTGAATGGATGAAAAATTTGGCAAAGTGGTGCCCTGTGGAAGGTCCCATGGATCATGTGGCACTCCACGGGTCATGTAGAGTGCCCGTGACAAGGTACTTGATCTAAAAATTGAAGTTGGAAATCGATTGAAAAAAGATGTCTCGTCGCGACCACGGAGGCCTCCACGTTCATATGGAGCCTCGCGGCCCGTGTGGAGGCTTGTGGCACATACTTGGTGCTGGAAAATGTTTCCCAGGCTCCACGCCAAGGACCACGGGTCGTGCAGATGTGCACCATGCCATGGGGCGTGGTGAGGGGCGTGGCACAACACTTAGCAAGAAAACTCCCCTAAACGCGTACTATTCCTCTCTTGTATTCACCCCACGATCAGCCACACGGCTAGTGGCAAGCCACACGGCCCGTGCCACTGGTCGTTCCCCATGCCTTAGGACAAAAATGGTCTTTTCCTACTCAAGACACCTCACACGGTCCATACAAGACACCATTGCCCGTATAGGTGCCCGTGGGGCTTCACTGCACGAGAGAGTCTCACGAAAACAGTCAATAACTCCTTTATTCGACATCGGAATGAGGTGAAACCAAGTGCGTTACGAAGCTAACTCAAAGTGCTTTCATTTGACATGTCGTGGGCTACCCAATTCTAAATATGCTAAGAGTTATGCTTATTTAAAGTCGATCCTTCTATCGGTACTTGTGTCGAACTTAGCCAACGAAAATCCTTTTGAACTTGGCTTGTCGTAGGGGCCCATGAAAGCCTTAAACGACATATATAAGCTTGGAAATTATGGGTCCTTACAGTATGTAAAGTTATGAATTTTTTATATTTTATACTAATCAAATGTATCAATAAATTATATACAAAAAACTAACATCTATGAATTTTTTTATAACTTATACAAATCAAATGTATCAACAAATTGTATACAAATAGATAGGGTAAGCCATATAGAAATTCTAATTCTATATAATTAGGAACCAAGTTATACAAATTCTAACAAAATTAATCAATTTGTACTCGTATTCAATAATTAATCGAAACTATAGATAAAGTACATAATTAACCATTAAATGTTTGTCATTTCACATGAATTTTCCTTTCCTTTTTTTCTAAAAAAAGTTTATATTTCCAGCTCTCTGAGATACAACTGTTAATAATTTTTTTTTTTTAAAAGAAAATTGATAGTATTAGAGCTAATCTATTTAATCTTTTTTAAGATTTAATTGTGTCAGACTTTTTCTAATAATCTTTATTTTTTATGTTAAAAGATTGCTTTTCTTTTTTTAAAAAATAATCTTCTTCATAATGGACTATTTTTTATTATTATTTTTTTTTAAAAGATTAGGGGACAACTAGTTTCAATGAGTATAATATATATAGAGAGAGGAGGATATATCATGATATAATCAACTATATTAATTGGCTAGCTGTTAAATATTGTCTAGGATATCGGATATCGACTATTAATTGTAATTAATTAAACAATGTAGTGCCAAATTGGCAATTAAAATCATTATCAAAATAAAAAAGAATAGAGGGAGTTCTATATTGTTTAGTAAAAATTTAATATATTTTTAGAGTCGATTGCAATCTCCTCTAGTCGATAATTATTCTTTTAAGCTATTTTGAGCAATATTCTAGTTTTTGTTAACATTTTCAGTACTCCCTCTGTTCAACTTTACTTAGCCCCTATATTATTTTAGGATGTCCAACAATACTTATCCACTTTATGAAATCAAGAAACAATTTTACACTTAATTTTTAATTTTTTCTTATTATTAATTATAGTTATTTCCCTATTATATTTTTCAACACATCATATTTATTATATTCAAAGGTTACTTTGATAAAATAATTTCATCATTTACTACTTTTTAATCCATGTGTCAAATCAATAAGGGTCAACTAAAGTTGAACGAAGGAAATAGTAATTAATTGCTTAAACATATTTTCACCTATATAGAGATTTGTGCTAATTAATAATTATTATACACTCTTAAGTAGGCTAAGAACACAACTTTCCACTCCTTATTATTCTCTTGTTTCGTTTTAGTTGTCATAATATTTTTTAGTCAAATGATATTAATTTTTATTAATATTTTGAAGACATATTTTTTCATCATATGGATATATATAGAAAGAAATTGCAATTTATAATACTTTTTGTATAATTTTTAAATATTTAATGTGCTACTTGATGAACTAATCTAAGTTTTTGCTTTTAAAAATTAATTAAATTGACTCTCGAAAAACGTAACATAATAATTAAAAATTAATAGGAGATAGCTTAGGGTTATGACTGATTCATGGTCCACTTGTAACCCTTGACCTTCTTTGAAAGAGTATAAGATTTATATCGATTATACTGTTTAACATGATATTAAAAATTATCGTTCGTTATCGTGACTTAGCAAAAAAAGAAAAAGAGAGAATTAGGTCGCACAGAGTTATATGTTGAAAATATAATTAAACTTATGTTTAATCACTTAAATTTTTTTAAATGAGATTGTTACATACTCCAATAATTCCAAAGAGGGCATAATGGCTTAATTATAAAGAAGGTAGTAATTTAAATTAAATAGATTTCATGAGGAAAATTTAAAAGATATGGCCAACATGCATATACAATATATTAATTCATCAAGTAGCACATTAAACAACATATTTTTAGCTTTATCATTTACTATTTTTTAATTTTTGTGTCAGGTGAATTGTCACGATCCAATTTAGGATCATGGCCGATGCTACGAGGGAGAATCCCAAAGTAAGCCTTACTAGAATTCTACAGAAAATCGAGCAGAATTTCTTCTATTTTTAGGCCTATCAAATTTTAACCCGTCTTAGAAATCAACAACACAACTTCTAAACATTCAAATTAAGATACCACATCAAGTTTCAATCTATTCTCTATACAATAATGCTAATTCATTTCCAACAATAGGGAGAAACTTAAAATCCATCACACATCTAGGATAGCGAAAGAATACTCACGACTCTAATAAAATAGTGACTATGGATCGACTCTAAGAATTCAAGAAAAAGGTCTATAAAACTATAACAATAGATAA
The DNA here is from genome assembly GCA_011800125.2 of Solanum clarkiae. Taxonomy (NCBI): domain Eukaryota; kingdom Viridiplantae; phylum Streptophyta; class Magnoliopsida; order Solanales; family Solanaceae; genus Solanum; species Solanum clarkiae. The sequence goes on along the minus strand of JAABOM020000110.1, from coordinate 3,700,944 downwards.
CTTGTTTTCCACATAATAGGGGATAAATAAAGATGGACGAAGTAGATCTCAGGAGGAAAATTTAAAGATATGGCCAACATGCATATACAATATATTAATTCATCAAGTAGCATATTAAACAACATCTTTTTAGCTTTATCATTTACTGTTTTTTAATTTCTGTGTCAGGTGAATTATCACTATCCAATTTAGGATCATGGCCGATGCTACGAGGCAGAATCCCAAATCAAGTCTTACTAGAATTTTACTAGAAAATTGAGCAGAGTTTCTTATATTTTTAGGCCTATCAAATTTTAACCCGTCTTAGAAATCAACAATACAACTTCTAAATATTCAAATTAAGATACCACATCAAATTTTAATCTATTCTTTATACAATAATACTAATTCATTTCCAACAATAGAGAGAAACTTAAAACCCATCACACATCTAGAATACCGAAAGAATACTCACGACTCTAATAAAATAGTGACTATGGATCAACTCTAAAAATTGAAGAAAAAGGTCTATAAAACTATAACAATAGATAATTTATTTTCCACACAATAAGGACAGATAAAGATGGGCTGAGTAGATCTCAGGAGGAAAATTTAAAGATGTGGCCAACATGCATATACAATATATTAATTCATCAAGTAGTACATTAAACAACATAATTTTTAGCTCTATAAATAGAAAAGCTCAATTTAGTTCCAATCCCACAACTTTCCTTCTTTGAAAAAGTCAAATATGCTTCTCTTCAAAAATATTTTCTGCCTTAATACAAGGCAATCTACTTTTAATTTATTTTCTCAAAATCATGGTTCTCCTATTTTTGAATATAGAAAAAATAATTCATCATTTGAGAACCATAAAATAGCTGGAAAAAAATTGTTTTGCATAAAATCAGAAATTGTAGTACACCATCAACAATATTCTCATCAACTTAAACCTATGCATGGTAATAGTAATGGTATAGGGATTGTTGAGTTTTTTGAAGGGAAGAATGTTCTTGTTACTGGTGCTACAGGATTTTTAGCAAAAGGTATAATCTATACTTAATAGTATAAATATTTTTTAAAATGTGATTCATGAATTTTAATCTACATTATACTTCCTCGTTTTCATGTGATCTGATTCATTTAAGTTGACATGAAGTCTATTAAAAAAAAAAAAGAACAGTTCTAAAAGGTATCATACTAAAAAATATTTATGTGCATCACATATAATTTGAGACAAAGGAGTAACATATTAGTTAACATCATTTTTATGCGATTCATTTTGAAACGACGTGAAGTTTAATAAAGAAAGAAACACTTTAAAAGGTATTATATTTTTTGGAACATACTAAAAAGGATTTACATGCGTCATATAATTTGTTAAGAGATTAACATGTAATTACCTGATAATTGATCTGATTTCGTAAATATTTGATAGACATCATACATAAAACCTCAATTTAATCTCTTTATATATACTATATATTTGACAAATTAAAGTTCGAAGACAAATTTAATCCTTTTCTCTAGACATTTTTCAATAATATGATTTTTATTTATTTATTTTATTTTTTGCAGCTTTAATTGAAAAAATGCTGAGAACAACACCAAAGATAAACAAGATCTATTTGCTCATTAGGGCAAAGGATAAAGAAGCTGCATTTCACAGATTAAATACTGAAGTATGTTTAATAATTTTTTTTTCTTGTATAATATGAATTTGAGTCTATTAAAAAAAAGTATATTCATAATACATGCAATATTATATTATGAATTTTCTTATTGAAAATTGTGATTCTGACACTAACTAATGGATTATCTGAATTTAATTACATCTTGATTTTGATTAAAATTCAGATTATAGAGTCAGAATTATTCAAGTGCCTAGAAGAAATGCATGGTGAATCTTACAAGTTATTTATACAAAAAAAATTAATTCCTTTGGTTGGAAATATATATGAGCCAAATCTTGGTATGGATATTATTACTTCTCAAAAAATTGCTCAAGAAATTGATTTGATTGTTGACTCTGCAGCCATCACTACATTTGATGAGAGGTTAATTTTTTTTCTTTTATTTTTTAATAAATAATTAAATAAATATTCTACTAGGATATATACACAATTTAATCAACAAAATTAATTTTATTTTATGTTTTTAGGTATGATTTAGCTCTTGATGCTAATGTGAATGGTCCATATCAACTCATGATGTTTGCAAAAAAATGCAAGAAACTTAAACTTCTTATGCATTATTCCACTGGTAAGTTTAAGTTATATATATTGATAAATTAATTTATTTTTTTTATTATTATCAAGCTTGATATATCGATCAATTTGATTTAATAGCGTAAAAATTCTCTATATGATCAGAATGAATAATGTAGACTCTTTTCTAGATAGAGTTTGAGTTTATTCTATATGTGGTGTCTATATACAAATCTTTTATACCATTATATTAAGTTCACTTACAACAACAATAAATCTCGTGGATACTATATATTGAAATGTGTTATTTATTTTATTTGAAGCATTTGCCAATGGAGAAAGAGAAGGACTAATATTGGAGAAGCCATTTACTATGGGAGAAAGCATAACAAAGGAAAAAATCACCTCAATTTCTCCCTATACTAATTTTCCATCATTGGATGTTGACAATGAAATGGACTTGGTTTCAAAATTGAAGAACAATATCACAAACAATATTGAGTTCGAGCAAATAATGAAGAATTTTGGACTTGAAAGGTATTCTTTTTCTCTTTATACAAGTATATTATAGAGATTAGCAAAATTTTGACGAAAATTTAATAAAGAGATCCATCAGAAATATGACACTCATCGGCCAATTTTCAAGGGATCTCTCTATAAAGATCCATCAGAAATACAGGATTTCGGACAAAATATCCATCGAAAAGCTTTTTGACGGCCAATTTCTCATGGACTTCTCTAAAATTTTCATAAAAAATTTGTGTGCTTCTAATAGTGAATTATAAAAGAAAAGTGTTTAATTTTTAAAAACATAATTGATGTTTTGTTGTTGATATTAATAGAGCAAAATTATATGGATGGCAAGATACATATTCATTTACAAAGGCAATTGGTGAAATGTTGATAAATAGTATGAGAGATGAAATTCCAACACTTATTCTTAGACCCTCTGGAATAACAAGTAGCTATAAAGAACCATTTCAAGGATGGATACAAGGATTCAGGTATTGTATATTGTTTATTCAACTTTTTTTTTCTTTTCGATACATCGATAATCTCTTAAATTTGTTAGTTTCATTTAAATATTCAGATGAATTGATAGTCCGTGTCAAATTGCGACCTGAACATATGATGAAGTATTTTGTTAATTAGTCGACATTTCTGACGTACTCATATTTTTTAAAAAGTTTCTTCGCATATTCACAAGTGTCTAATGCCTATTATGTATGTTGATAAGTTAATTATATAAAATATAACTTCTTTTTAATTGAAACATGCTTGAAGGTTTACAACTTGGGCTATTGCATATATAATAAAATGAGTTGACATAGCACATGCTCAGAACGCACAGAAAAATTTTTGTTACAAATTTTGAGTCAAATATTTTATCATGTATTCGATCAAAATAGATCGTAAGTCAAACGTCTAAATGAAATTTGCTGAATTTTTAGAGATTATAGATGTATTTTGATTATTTATAGATTACCAAGAATACTAATATTTTTTATTTTTCAAATTATCTCTTTGTCATAATTAGGATAATCGATCCATTAATCTTTTTCTATCGAAAGGGTGACCTCCCTTGTCTTCTTGCTGATCCTGATTGCCTTGTTGATTTGGTAAGTATATTTAACAATAGATTTTAACATTTATAATTATATCGATGGTTGTTAAAGTGTGTGACTATCTCGCTGATCCTGATTATATCTTCAATGCGTATGTCTTCTCATCGAATCTAATTTTCTCTTAGGCAAGACTCGAACTCGGGATTACTATTGCTTATTATGATATAATATTGAAGTGTGTGAGTACCTCATTTAAAAATTTAAGTCATAAAGAAATACATTTTGACTTATTGGATTTATATCTTCGATATACGACACATCTCCCCTTACCTCTTGATTGAATTTCTTTTTTTATGGCCCAAACACATTAAAATCTTTTTTGATAATTAGGATGATGGTTTGGCTCGAACCTTAGACCAGTATTACATACTCTAATACAATATTGAAGTGAGTGACATTCTCGTTAAAAATTTAAGATATTATGAAGAACATATTTTTTATTTATTGAATTATATCTTCAACACGTTCTCACGTCTTGACTTAATTCTTTCTTACGAGCTAAACACATGTAAATAATCAGTGATGACTATACTCAAACTCAAGAACAATACTTCCTACTTTGATACAATATTAAAGTGTGCCATCATTTTATTTAATTATATCTTTGTTATCATATATACACCCCCTCACGTCCCGACTTGATTCTTTTTCATGGGCCAAACACATAAAAATATTCTGTTTAGTGATAAATGATGGTGACAGACTGACATTCAGATCCTAGACTAGTATTATTTACTCTGGTATATCATGTTAAAGTGTGTCATTATCTCATTTAAGAGTTTAAGTTATTAGAAACGATACATTTCTTTTATTGAATAATTATTTTAATTTATTTTTTAAACTTCATGTCTAATCATCGTATCTAATATTTTCATATTTCTAATTTGTGGACTTGATATAGGTTCCTGTTGATATGGTTGTAAATACAACAATGGC
>JAABOM020000110.1:3673219-3696097 GCA_011800125.2 Solanum clarkiae | reverse complement strand
TTGAAATTGATGTGACAAAAATTAATTGGAGAAATTATATTGTAAAGACCCATATTCCTGGTGTACAAAAATATGTATTGGAAGGGAAAAGGATAAATTAGTTCTTAATATTGGAACATTTAATAGTATTTGTTGCAGTTGTGTGATAAATATTTCAATTATTCAGAGATTATATTTTATTTTTATACATTGAGAGAGCTTTAATATTATTGGGTGTGATTCATTCAGACTTGTATTGAAAAATATATCAATTTTATTTCAAGGGAATTCGAAAAATTCGATCATGAGTGTACATTGGAAATGTGTTTACATATGTTAAACGATTCAAAAGTTTATATATACACACACACCCCCCTTTTTTATGCAATATAATTATAAACTTCAGCATAATATCAAAGCAGACGAACGATTTAGGTTCAAATCCAACCATACAAGTTATAATATCCATGTACTCTAGTATATGTGAGGTTAGTTTTCTCAAAGGGTGTGAGGGTGGAGGAGGACATGACACCTGTACAACGACAAAAGCGCGGTTCAGGTCATAAGGAATGACATGCACAAATCGAGAAATTGAAAAACCAGAAGTCGATGTTTGATACATATCCGACATTGACACAGGTGAAACCGGAACTAAAATGCCTTTACATCAACAGGAAAATGCAGCAGTAACAACTTTGATACCATATAGTACTTATCTCAAATGTTCACTAGAAGAAGCATTTTCTACTAAGAAACAGGCAACATTTGCAAACAAACAGCAAAAGTGCAGACTGTTTACAGCATTACAATGGAGCTAAATTTCGAAATGACATGGTTGATTCCTCTATGCCCCGTCTGGCTGGACAAAAGGATTGGATATCTCGTCTGTACCATCAATTGGAGCCACAAGCATTACTGCAGTACCCCTGCAGACCTGTGCGCAGAAGGCAGGCTTTTAGAAGCAGAGAAAAGTGGTCAAACTTATTTTGATTTCTACATTACCTAGCCATAGTCGTAACCTATGTTGTTCAGACTCTTCAAAAATGCTGATGGATACATGTCGTGATCTATTTTTGGAAGATCTGACTGTTGTAGCACTTTTGGAGAGAGCGAGCAACATAGGCCGTGAAAAATTCTTGAACCAAAGTTATGACACTTTTCTGTAAAAGGCATATATTCTTTGATATATATATAGTAGTACTTAGTATATACTTCAAAATTCAGATGAATACTACTATTTAGACATAAAACTACTCTGATAGAACAACCTGAGTGTGTGTGAAAAATTTGCTATATTACAAATACTTGACAAGACAATTAGAGAAAACACAGCCGTGGACTTCTCATGTTAAGGAACTTCTGGGCTCCCTAACCATAAAAGGGTAAAAAGCAAATGGTAAAAGGAGGAGAGAAATTTATGCGTGCTTAATGATGGTTCCAGTAATTGGACAGAAGGAACATTCAGAAAGCTTACTGCAAAGCAGAAATTGCTATAAATGTATGATAAATGAACACATACTATTAAGCCAAGACTTCGTTTCTGATCGGTAGTCTTCAGGGGATCATCGGCATCTACAGCAAAAAGTTTTAAAATCATCAACTATACAACAAATGAAATTCCACAAAATGATGAGCAGCTATCTAGTATCTAATTATGCAATTTGCTGTTCCATTGAAGTTGATTCCAAAGAAAAGGTTATTCCACTCGAGAAAATGATAAAACAAATATACGGCATCAGCAAAAACAAGCCAAAACTTGTGGACACTAACATGATGCAAAACATGTAAGTGAGAAACAATACATTTCTTGACTGATCTCCATTTGATAATAAATTAGAATTTTCAAAAGAAGTTGTATACAACCGAAAACAGATGCATTTTGAACTCATTTAAACTCTGAAAGACTGCTATGAGTAATTGTGTTACCTCTAAGGTGCTCCACAGCTTCATCCAAGACAAGATTAAGCAGCTGATCGTAACCTTTGAGGGTTCCTACCACTGTGAAGAGAGAATTATTCAGCAGGAAAAAAAGATTGTAATTTGTGCAATTCACAAATCACAACCCTGACTCACTATATGGTAACATATCAAGTATCAACAACATAACCCCATAAGCTACAGCAAGACAGCATGACAGAGAGGTAAAAGAGACTACAAACTGGCTAATAGTAATAGAGAGGAATAAGTTTTCTTAGAAAGGAAAGGTCTGTTTGAGTGGATGAACATTCTAATGATAAAGAGATTGCATGACATACCTTGTCTTCCACCAGTAAGCTTGACTTGCACACCCTTGTCAACAAATTTTGCCAAATCTAAAACTGTTTCTTTTCTGCCAGACTGAACAGCAAAACAAGAACATGTATGAGGTAACTATGACAATTAAAATTCAATAAAAGAACTTACACACTTCCTCCTCCTTGCTGTTGCATAAATAATATGGTACAACACCTTTAATAACAGGTAACAGTTAACCCTTTGACCTCCATCTCATCAACAAATACCTTAAAAGAATCCTTTTTCTTCTTCTCTCTTTTTATCGCAACTTACAAAATCTAGAAAGTTTCCAACTATTTTTCCAAAATTAAGTAATAACCAGAAAGTTTCCAACTTTCATATTGATCCTTTCTCGTTTCACGTTTTTCCTCCTGAAATCAACAAGGAACTGACTATGGTGGAAGTGAGAACTTACCATGCTTCCACTCTAAAGAGCTTTCTTGATCCAACTAATGGGGAAACAATTGCTACAACAAGATGGATATATCCTGCAATAGAAAAACATGAAGTAACTAAAAAATGAGCATACAGTCCAACAAACTTACTTGTGGAGAGTAGATACAGATATATGCTTTCTAATAATTGTTAGCCTCCAGAGTGTTTTAACAATGACAACACATATTATAGTCAATATCTCACAAGTATCACTGATTGCAAGAAGAAATCATTTTTTTTATAACCGTGGTGTCCAGGCCAGCTTACGCTCACCTCGACTAATTCCACGATATACTGCCACCTAGTGCCAGATAGCTCTATCAACCAAGGCCAGAACAAATGGAAAAAAATCAACTAGCATTTCGTCTCTATTGGGATTTGAAGTCAATTTCTGATGGTGCTCGGCCCACGTCATTGACAACTAAGCCATACCCCTTGGGTGGAAAATCAAACCAAGATGATCCTGAGTCTTGACACAAAAGGGAAGGAAGATAGGTCAAGGCCGCTATATACCAGCAGCATAAAAGGTCAACAAAGATCGCGATCACAAGGCATGATGCGTTATAGCTCGGAAGGGCTTCATTAGTTGAAACAACTAACAAGCACATAATTAAATGAGCAAGGAGACAAAAACGAATAAACGAGCACACAATTAAACAAGCGAGGAGATAGAAACAACAGAAGATTAAACTAGCACATAACTAAAACAACCGCAAACAGCAGACAATTAAGTAGCTAATACCAGCAACAATAATGCAAAAATGGAAGTACATGAACAGCATTAAGTTCAGAAATCATAAGCAAAAATCCAAAACTTCAAAGGCAAACTAGAACAACTAAAGAGTGAATTTTTCCAAATAATACATCTAATCTCTAGAAACTTGAGAAAAAAATCGTAAAAAGATTAAAAAAAACTTACCTGGTTATAGCGAGAACTCCGGCGAGAATAACTGAATAGTCGGAGCACAACCGGCGACAAGAGTATCAATGGCAACGGAGAGAAGGAACCCTAGTTTCTACTGAAAGCAGTAAACTGATTGGGTTGAGGATTTTATATTTGGGCCTATCGGGTTAGGAATTTGGGCCGATTCATCATGCTCTTTCTTTAGGTTATTGAGTGGATTATCAAAAATAACATTGTATTTTTCGATTTTCGCAAGATACGAATAAGATCATGCATGGAATTACATTGGTTAGGTACTGTTTTTTTCTTTAGGTCACTATTTAAATTATTCATAAAAATTATGTAAATATACATTTTGAATAATTATCTTATAAGATAATATTAGATTTGGATCTAATATTTCTTTTTATATATCTCAATTTTATAGTTAAAATATTAGATTGTCGTTTGATATTTGATCGACTAACATTTTCTCATATGACTTTTAGTTTGTTCAACAAATATATTTAGACAATGTCTATAGTATGAAGGGCTTATAAAATGTAGAAAAGTGAAAAAAAAGAAGAAGATTAGATTACAATGAATATATTATTGCTATTGTATTCGATAATTGATATGTATCATGTTACATATCTACTAAAAAACGTTTACTAATATATTCAGTTAGATATTCGATAACTAAAAATCTAGCTCTACCCGATTGATAAATCATTAAGATCTTTCGCCAATTTATAGGGGTCAAAAATAATGTATCGAAATCTTCATACACCAAACTGCACAAATCAAAAACTTGTTTGGTCCAATATGAAATTTAGTAAAACTCATCCTTCGAAATGACGAAACTACCCAATGAAGCAAAATATAAAAACTACTTGGGAGAGTTTTTGTTGTAATTTATGTATTATTATTTGCTAATAACTCCGGCGACGATGGAAGTAGCATTCACCGGCGGAGACGGCGCTGGTGGTGATGTGTCGAAGTCGGTGGCAGTGATTGCTTGTACTGCGATGGCAGTTTTGTATGTTGCGATATTATATACTCCGACTTTGATTCTCCGATTACCGCCGCCAGATTCGTTTCAATCGCATTTGATCCGACGGTTCATATGCGCCGCTATTTCCTCTGTTTTATCACTTATTGCTTGCTCTCTTATCCTCCCTGTAAGATTGAGTGCTATTTTCTGATTTGTTAAAATTTGATTTGGAAGCAAGCAATTGTTGAATTTTTGAAGGCTCAATATGATTTTGTTCTAGAATTTGATTGCCTGTGCTGCTATTTTACATTGAATCAGTGTAGTTCATTCACATTTTGGTCACTTTTTAGCAGCTCTTCAGTGTATAAGCAATTTAGTGTAGACAACTAATAGTTATTATCTCACAAAGTCGTCCTTGTTCTCGAATTTGCTTTTTTCCAACAAAATAACTGACTTTTTGAGATAATAACTATTAGATGAGTAAACATATGAGAAATCAACTCATTTAGTTTACCAAAGCCAAGTGTTAAAGATGCTAAAGTAGGAGCATGATGTCTCCTCTGATCCTTCTGTATCTCATTGTATGTGTGTTGAGCTTTTCTTCTGCCTGCTTGTGTATATTTCTATTTTAATTCTCAGTTAGGATATGTATCGTCTCTTATGTAGCTCTTATACTAAATACTTAGCTAGCATTTGGCCATAGATTTTGGGAGTAGTTTATGAAAATTTATCTTCAAATATCTGATTGTCCATGAAATTTGATGAGATTTTTGAAAATCTGATCTTCAAATATGTTCATGTTCCCAAAAATTGGTCCACATCAGTTTTCTGGTTTTTGGGACTACCACTCATGGAACTTCAAACTTTTTCCAAGTAAATGCACGTCCAAACACACACTTCAAATTGTAACAATCACAACTTCAAAAACTAAAAGTTTCAATTTTCAAATTTCAACTTCAAAATCTGTGTCTAAATGGCAGTTTACTTTTTGCTGGAAGCAAGGACTTACACATAGGTTTTACCGTCATCCATGAGCGAATTATTGGTTTTGGAACTTTTCTGCAAAGCTTCTTTTACCAGTATCTTCCTCTTATATTCTCAATCTGATACAATTTCCCAATCTTTCAGATTCAGTGGGGTCAATCTCACCTTTCCGGTGTTTATGGCATCAGATTGGATCATATCGTAAGCATCATATCTTCTCTGGATTAGGTTTTTTTTTGCATGCGACGATGCTTTGCATGTGGTTGTTATCAAGTTCTGCTCTTTTATGACTCGCAGATTGAGAAAGGGTGACTGATTGCTGAAATGCAATTTTATGTTTAAAACAGTGGCAAGCTGTCGTATTTCCTCTTACATTGACTTCCTTAATGTACGCTGGCACTTTGATCCGCAAGCTGTTATTGTTGCTAGACTCGGGCCAAGAAGATGGGGAAAGTGGAAGAAGCCTATCATTTGACAGTATTAAAAATGTTGTCCACGAAGTCTCTTCAATAGCATCTGATATTTCAGCATGGCGTAATTATTTTGTGGTGAGCAACTTTACTAGAATTTCAAGCTGGCTACCCCTTCCTTGTTCTCTTTGTTAATGCTCTTTGCTATCTGATTTTTGTATTAGGATCCGGATTTACTTGAATCCCTCTATTTCATGGTTACATGATCAGTAATAAGTTTACCCTCAAACTTCTGTTAGTACTAACTCACTTTTGTAATAGCTTTCATGCCACATAACATAGAGCTGCGTGTTTGTATGTTAAATTATATGACAACAGCAAACTAGTAATTTGTCAAGTCTTCTGTTCCCTTTTTTTTTTTTCGTCGAGTGGAAAGATCAATGCTTTTCTTTCAATTTTTGATAAGTAAAGTTATTATTAATAATAAACTCAGTATCAGGGAAGTACTGAAAGAGAGTACAACAAAACTAGATAGGAATCCTCTAATGCTGTAAGGAATCCACAAATACATCAAAAGAGCATTCGACAATTCAGCATTTCCCCAGCTTTGTAAACTATGAATGCATCTATATTTCAACAGCAAAGAGTTCTCTTCCTTCCCCTCAAGACATCTTTTGTTCCTCTTGAGCCAAACGTTCCAGAATATGATATAATGGAACAGTCCTCCAAATCTTTTTCTTTACTTTCTTCATTCTCTAAACTGCCAACTGCTTAGCAGTTCTTCCACATTTGCTGGCATGACCCATTGAATTCCATACAAGTTTAGAAACCTACAGGGAACTCACATAAAAATTTGCTGTGTAATAGAAGATGTTTTACCGTCTCACCATTTTCTCTGCACAAATAACATCATCAGCACAAGCTAAATCCCCTTCCTTGCATCCATCCAAAGCAGGCAACTTTGGAGGGAAAGATCAAATCTTCTTGTTATTAATCTCTTTGAAGCAAATATAATGTATTGCAACAACTCCCTTTTGGTTTATCTGATTAACCTAGCGTCTTTGGAAAAGATAAAGCCTGAGCGGATTATCATGTTAGAGTTGGAGATACTTAAGGATCTATCTGAAGATCTTTTCCAATTTTCTGCAACATGTTGGAGTATTTACCTTATGTGTCTTTCTAGAACAAAAGAAATCACATGGTGTGCATTTTCTCCTTATTCATGTCAAAAGCAAAATCTCAACAAGCTATAATTTATAACCATGAAAATATATTTTGTACTTAATTCTTGTTTGGACAATGTACTTTTTAACAGGCTCCACTTACAGAAGAGCTGGTATTTAGAGCCTGTATGATACCTTTGCTTCTCTGTGGAGGATTCAATACCTATATGGTGGTGTTTCTCTGTCCTATATTTTTCAGTTTAGGTAAGTACTAGCTTCAAGGATTTCAATTTTTAGACAAAACTTTCATGAAACATTAGATTTACTTGCATATTTTTTTAGGATTTAGAGTTATATATATGTCTTCCTGGAAGTAAGATACTGAATTTTCTTGGTAATACCACATCTCTAATCAATTTTTATGCTTTTACTTGTTCTTCCTGCTAAGAATGAAACTTAGAAATTTCACATTTTAGTTGTTGTTCTCCTGTGTTCTGATCTCCACGGTGTGGCTCTCTCAGGCATGACATGATATAACTGGAATGAACACAAACTAAGCTACTCTCCTATTTTTGCATGGAGATGATGTGACTACTCAAACACTATTCGACATACACAATGGAAAATATTTCCATAAAATAAGGACATTACATTATTAAGATACATTGGTCCTAGGAAGCAGAGCGACTCTAGGACATTAGTTAAAACCTTGAAATTCATGTATTTAGTGAAATTAAATTATATCTTACTCAAAGAATTCATTAAGGCGATTAATCAGGTGATTTTAACTTAAGCAAGTGCACATGGAGTATTCCGAACTAACAATGAAAATAATAGAATATACATGTGAATAGTCGCGAAACAATGATTAAAAGATAGGTATTGTATTAACTATTATTTATCTTTACATCAAAGCATCTACAATGCCCATAATGACTTTAGTAACTTTTGACTAATATTAATTCTAGTAAGTTACTGGACACATACACAAAACCCTGAATAAAGCACTTTTGCAACTTGGTGCTTTAGCTTTAGAAATACAATTATTGTTTAGTACTGCTGTCAATGAACTGAAATTAATAACATTTTAGCAAAAATGGTGCAGAAATCCCTGCTATGTAGGTATATATCCTAAGGCTACTGGTCTTTACTTTTACATATGCATCAGCAAAGAAAAAAGAACTTATTTAAATACTTATATTTGGGAATTGGATTAGTCTCACCATTCCCAGGCATTGGCTGTCTCCTATATATTATATACATATGAAATTAAGTATTTGAACTTCCAAGTAAAAAGGAAGATGTGGTTAATTGTTTATTTTATAGTATTTGCTAACTTTTAGACTTAAAGATGAAATATGCTACTTTGATTGAAAATATGAATAGTTTATCATTACCTCATCCGAAGCAATTAGTGTGTTATCTGCTTGCAGCTCATCTTAATCATTTGTTAGAATATGCTCAACAAAGCGGCAGCTGGCCCAAAGCTCTTATGATTGTAGGTATGAACTTTGTCTTCGCATTAAATATTTCTATGTCAGAAGCCTAATATGAATGTACCATTATAGGATGATTATATGATGCTTTCATTGGAAAGAGTGTTGTATGATTTAAGTTTCAGTTTCTATTAGAGTGAGAAGCTCCTGGAAAAGTAGTATATTGTAATGGGAGAGATTGCACAAAATCTTGAGCATGGATAGAGCCTATCAGTTCTATACGTTTTTCTTTCAACATATATTTGGAAGGGTTAAGCAATTTTGCATTTTTACCACATGGGGTAAAGTGATATTCAGCTTGCATGAATACATGACAGGGAACTTCTAAACAATTAGTATATGTTGTTATGACATCAAAGTTTGAGTTAATAAAGCTTGTCAGTTCACCAGGAAGATAGTCCAAATTTTGGAAGAATTATATGAAAATGCTTCCCGTACTCTCTAGCTCCCCGGAATTCCAAGTCATGTTCTCCTTCTTATCTCTGAATCTTTCTACCCCCTTTGAATAATCTTTCTTCTGCCTTCCCCTCCACTCATGCTCCTTGTGTCTCTCTTTTTAGTTTTCTGTGTATCATCTTTATAGTGGATCAACATAGAACTAAGCCACCTAGCCTGTGGATCAAAATACCTGCTCCGTTGTTGGTCGCAAAATTTGAAGTCAAAGGAAGGGCTACTGAATGTGACTGATGGTGTGTTACAAAACCATGCTTCATCAGTCACATATTCATCAACAAATCCACTATGCTTTGAATATATCAGATGGTGCGTGCACCTCGAAATGTATGGGCAAAGTCTCAAGTGGACAGGTCACCTGGGAGAAGCTGGCCTCATATCTTTTTTCTATACCTTTGACCACTTAGGGAGATATCAGAGAAGTAAGTAATTATCATTGATAAAGGCATCAAGAAGATGCATATTAGCTCCAGAAAAATATCTCTGAGTCATGGAGCTAACAAAATCCAAAACATTTTCAACACTGTTTACGAGGGAATGAAAATACTGAACAATGAAGCTTAGCAACTGGCCTTAAGAGTGGTTGGAGTTGAGATTCCACCAAAACATCTACGATTTCTTTCTTTCTCCATATATTTGGTTGGATCAAGTAGTTTTGCACTTTCACACTATAAGGCAAAGTGATATTTTAGTTTGCATTCAGACATGTCTTTTATGTTTTCAGGCTTCCAGGTCGGGTACACGGTCATCTTTGGAGCATATGCTTCATTTCTCTTTGTTCGGACAGGTTAGTGATGCTGAGCTTAGTCATTAGGAGAATTTCCTTTTCACCTTTATTCATTATTTTTTTTTCTCTTCTTTTTATCATGGAGGTTTGGGGTGGAGACTGCCTTTTTTTTTAAAATAAAGTAAAATATGAGAGGGTCTAGCTTAGCACATCTTTGGCTTGAAAATGTAATTTTTTGTATGCTTTTTAACATTCTATTACTTTTGTTCTAGAATTTTCTCTGCACTGCCTATGAATTAATAGAAAAGCAATAAGAAATTAAGACTTGAATATTTTTTAACTATGGTGCTCCTATTACTGAGGTGAATCCAGAAGAGGGTGGAGAGTGGTGCAATGGCCCACCTTCTCCACAAACGTTTGTGAATCTCTGCTTTGTACTGAATAGTTTTAGTCTTATAGAAAATGTTTGGAAATCCCTTTAAGATTGTTAGTTCCTTTCCTCCTCCCCCCTTAAAAAAGTAACAACAAATACCAGTTCACTACTTTGAGAGCCTGCGAGTGTAGTAAGGAGAATGGGGCTGCTGATGGTTGATGGAAGATGAGTGGAGGTTTATGTGCTCAGTCAATTTTAGTGCTTAAATGTTCAACAGAGAAAAAGCACATTTTCCTTCCAGTAACACCTTCTAATGTTTGAAGAATTGTTTAATTGAAGTCAGTTTTATGAATTTTCCGGTGTGTTTCCTTATGAATGTAAAAAGTCCATGTCTTAATTTGATCTCCAATGCACCAAGTTTGAAAGCATTGAGTATCAAGTTAGCTTGTGTCATGAATCTCTCTTTTGTCACAATAGCCAGCCCTCTAATGTTTTCCATTTCTTTCTATTGTTGGTCTATCTTTTATATAATTATCTAAACATTTGATGCTTCTTTTTTAACATACTATACATATATATTTACTGCAGGGCATCTTACCGCTCCACTAGTTGCTCATATTTTTTGCAACTATTTGGGTTTACCTATAATAATTTCACGGAGGACAGGTATGTCATTTTTTTCACTAGCTGAATTCAACTGTGTATAAGGGGATTGGAAAGGGCAGAAGGTGCTCATGCGTGATGCTAGTGTAAATATAACGTGTGGACTGCATAGTAGATGAAGTGAAAAACATCGATATTCATGGGAATCAGTTTGGGGGTTTCACTAAGCTTCATTTCCTTGTCTTTGTCCGAGTGTGTTTGGCAAGGTTACAGTACGACTTTTAAGTAAGGATTTCACTCATAATAGAGTAGATTGTACGATTAGGCATGTGGTCTCAATCATAAAATATAACGGTATGTTCCTTAAGAAGAAATTTTATGGAGGCTTCGAGAAAATATAATGGAGTTGGGATATGTTTAGTGTTTCTTCCACCAATCATCTGGATCTATGCCATACATCAACTGATTATGGTTTCAGAGATCATCCATTGGGGAAAGACCTTCCTCATGGAAGAATAATAATCTTCTACGAGAACTTCATTAGTTCTGTAGGTGGAAGCAATAGCAAAATCAGGAATTTCTCTTAGGATGTTAAAGATTTAGTATTTATTTATTTATAAAAAAGCAATATTTAACCTAGATATACAGCTAAAGATTTAGTATTTATTTATTAAAACCAAATATTTAACCTACATATACAGTATAACTCTCCAGTAGCAAAGAATGTCCAACTGGACCACCCTTTGACATAGTTGCACCTCCTGGTGGAAAAGCTTCTGAACGATGACCTTCTAGGTTATAGCATCTTTATCACCGAACCAAGCATGTTAAGTTGCAGATTAGTCCTTACACCCTATAGTGTGGTCTAGCTGTCAATGAAGTGAGTGAAAATTATAGAATATCAAGGTTTAAATCCTAGCATAGATAAAAGAACACTAGCTAGTTTTTTTCCTCATCTGCTTAAGCCTTGGTAGGCAGAGTTATCCGATACTCGTGTTGGTGGGAGGTGGGAGGTGGGAGGTAGTAACTACCTAGTGGAATGGTTAAGATACGTACAAAATGACCTGGGCCTCGATGTCCGTCAATCAGATTTACCATTTTTAATTTTGGCATACTTCCCTTAAACATGCTAATGGTAATTTTGTTTCCCTCTTTTATGGTTCTTAGGAATGGTAACAGTGGCATCTGTAGCTGGGTTGCTAGGTTTCATCTGGCTTCTTTTTCCACTCACCAGTCCTCATTTGTACAATGCCACAACAGATAATTGCATGTGCTGGCATAGATATTGTAGTTGGAGCTAATTTTCTCAACTCCCAGAAAATTTATCAAGGCTAAAAAGAAAACTCCTAAATCAAATGTAAAATTATTAATATGGAAATTTATTTTCATTTTCGATTGTATTTTTTCTTCATTTTTTCCTTTTTGACCTTTATTTGGCAAGCATTGTCTTGTCCTCTTGAAAAAATCTGAAGGGAAGTTCATCATCAATTTAGTTTGAGACATTTGTTTGATATATAGTTTGTTTTCAATTTAGTTAAAAGAAGGGCGGAGTTATCCCGAATTTGTGCTAGTTGTAAGTAACATATATTCAAGTTGCATATAAGTTTGGTATAGATACTATAATTACAACAATATACTGTGTGTGGGGTTCAAAGAGGATAAAGCGAGTACATACGGACTTTACCTAAAGTAGTTTTCAAAATATTCTTGGCTCAAATATAGCAAAATAAAGTATACACAAAAAGGGATTACGACAGTAAAACATGTCAATCAATAAGAAAGGTAGTAGAAATACTACAAAGAAAAGAAACAGTACCAATGACAGAAAAATGTGATAATTAGAAAGAAAATATATGCGTTAAGACTAATACTACTGCTCCCAAACCCTCACCAAGTCTAAATTGTCGAAAAGCGAGTAAAATCACAACTGCCTAATCTATGACCTCCCATACCCTTATATTCAAGGTAATGTCCTGTTAAACTAATTAATCGCTTATCCCACTTTCTTCTTTCTTATTTTGTGCATGGCATCAGCATCACTATTTATGTAATACTCTGATAGCATGATATTGTAGTTATATTATATTGGAGTGAACTTAATTCTTTGTGATATGTTGTTAGTATATTGATACTTTATCAGTATCATGTAAGATTGAGTTTTTTGAAAAAGAAATAAATAAAAAATTATGAAAGCCACAATCTTATTTATTAATTTGTAAACTTTGATGATACTTATATATATTGATGGTATCAAGTAGTAATTGAGCAGTTTTTTCGCTGAAACATTGCATGTTCCTCCTCGATGTCATCATAATATATATATTTTAATGATATCAAAGAGTAAACGAGTAGTGTTTTCACTAAAACATTGTTTCTTCATCCTTGATACCGTTAGAGTATATATACTTTAATGATATCAAGTTGTAATTGAGCAATCTTCTAGTGAAGCATTGCATGTCCCTCTTTGATGTCATCTGAGTATATATACTCTAATGGTATCAAAAAGTAACTAAGTGGTATTTTCACTTAAGCACAGCTTCTTCCTCTTTGATATCATGAGAGTATATATATATATTTTGGTGGTATCACATAGTTTGAAGTACTATTTTTTTCTTCTTGATATTATCAAAGTATATATACTCGTGATTATCAAACACGCAAGCATAGTTAAAATAGAGGGTGTAAAAGTAAAGGTATAGCCACTTATAAATAATTTTCCTTCTTAGATTATAATTGTTGTTTTTCCCTATTTTTTTTTCTCGAACTCAAACCCAATTATCTTTTGTTCGAGGACAGAACTAATTAACCCTAACCTTACTAACTATAATGGAGTATGCTTTTACGTATTATAATTTGTAAATTGTGCAATTTAACCACTTGAATGATCTAAAAAATAAAAAAAGGAGTAGGAAAAGAAAGAGTACGAATGGAACAAAAAAATATTAGGTGAATATTTTTTTGTTTGTTTGAGTCTTGATGAATAAAGTTATTTACTGCATATGTTAAAAAATATAACATTTATTTCGTAAAATATTAAAATGTATATAAGTTGATTTGGACATCACGAAGAAACAATTATTATATTAGAAAATTTTGGAAGAGGACATGTTGAAGTGATGGAGAAATACGTACTTAATTTCAAGCTTGACTTTTTAACAAGATCGTCCCATACCAAATGAAAATCCATTCAACAAAATAATCAATAGTACTCATAAATTGAAAGAAGAAAAGAATATATCTTCCTCTCATTAATTATTAGGTATATGTATGTTTGTAAGACTATAAAAACATACCCAGTATATATAGATGAGATCTTAAAACAATATAATATATGCAAATTTTATTTTTATTTTGTGGAGATAAAGAGATTATTTTTTAAAATTTTTTTAACTCAAATAGCATCGTAAAATATTCTTCTCTTTATGACTAAGAAATTAGCATAGATATCACTTGAAAAAATTATGGTTAATAGCACATTTAGTCTCTCATAATTGATAAAGATTTGTATAAGCTAAAGAGAGGTATATGTATGTGTGTAAGACTGCGATTAGGGGTGGTAAAATTAAGTCCAATTCAATTCAACCCGTTAAAGATTAACCCGTCCAATTATTAGCTCAATTCATCTCAACCCAACTCATTTCAACCCATTTAAAAGTGGATTGATATGCAACCCAAATTAATTCGAGAGAGATCTTGTTAAAATATTTTCAAAACACTTTTTTTCAATTTGATACGTTATATATATCCATAATAAAGAAAATATAATGTTAATTAATTACTAAAAAATGGTAAAAAAGAACAAATAAAATAAGTAAAACTTAGTAAAAATTGGGTCGGGTTGAGTCTTGACCCGCTCTATAACCTGTTACTCAATCCGTTTTAACCCAAGCAAATTTGGGTTGAATTGGGTCTTGACCCATTTGATGTCTTGATCCATTATAACTCGATCAAATTTGACCAACCCGCCCAATTGCCACCCGTATTGCGATAATAACTGTATATTTAAAGTATAGTTTCACATGTGAGTTTAGAAATAATGAGTTAGGGATCATTTAGTTGGCAACATGTTATCCCAGGATAATTAATCTCGGGATAAGTTAGCCCATCATACATTCGGGATAAAGGCAAAATGGTAGGATAAATAGTCCAAGAGTTACCTTATACCTCAAACCAAATATGAGATAAAATAATTTTATATTTTATCTCGTGATTATTATAACTTATATCTCACACTAAACTATCTCTTAGAATGTATGTAAATTTTATTTCTATCTGATAAAAATAAGAGAATGTTATCGAAGGACTCAAGATTTATAAGCATAAAACTCTTTGTAGTCGTGGTTATAGGTGGTATTATATATTACTCCATTATATTATTATATCATTTTCTTAGATTGTTTGAAAAGATGGTTTTAGAAGAAAGAAATGATGCCTTTTAGATATAGTTTCTGATGACCAAGATCTTCTCAACTAAAATATGACCCAAGTCTTCACAACTATATAAAAAAATAATTATTTTTCAGGAAAGTCCAAATATAATTTATAGTAGAAATTGAAATTTGGCATCATTTCTGAGTGATGGGAATGGATAATTAATTATTTATTGGAAGATTTGGCCCTGTATATATAATGACATTTTTTCACAGTCATCATAGCCTATGTGCTTCTGTATTTATTAGCTTCTAGTTTGACTTGTTCTGGGGAAAAAATTGTGATATATTTCAATGAAGTGACCTGCAAAATCCTACATATATTCAGAAAATGATGATGAATAAAATCAATATAATTTGAAAATCTCTTGGATAAGAAATGAAGAAAATTGACTAGGGGAAGATAAAATATATGTATATTCAGGAACTTCCAAATTAAAAAATAATCATTTCCTTTGGTTTCATATTTAATAGTTTGTATGGAGAAATGGTGTTCTTCCATCAATCTCGGATGGAGCCAAAGATTCACTATTTTTTGACTTTGGGGTATTATGGAATAAAGCAAAATGGCTCTTTAAACTGTCTGTGCTTCTTTCAATTGTGAAGTAGCAGTTAGTCAATGCAACTTTCGATGCTCATCATGGGTTATTCGGAAACAGTCGCGCTATGTTTTTCAACATAGGGGTCAGGCTGTGGACATCCGACCTCCCTTACCCCGCAATGGGCGGGAGCCTTTGAGCCATTGGGGTAATATTGTTGTTTGTATGGGGAAATGGTGTTGTTAAATTAAAAAGAAGAAAAAAAATCTAATGAGTAGAAATGTGGAGTTCTTGTGTTATTGTAATGAATTTAGGTTAATACATACTACTTAATTATTGATGTAATAAATTTAATCTCTCTTAAATTTGTTTGTAAATACAATTTGTCAAGTAGAGATAAGTTAACTAATTAAATTATTTTACCTCCTTTAGTTATACATATTTTTCTAAATAAGTCATAAAATTTCATATTTGTTCCAATTGGGGTTGATGAACTACTTAATAGCGATATTTGAGAACATATGATAAAGTTTTTTTAAAATTATTATTTGAACTGAAAGAGTTTAACAGAAATATTTCACCATGTATTTAGGTGTTTGAAATAACTCGTATGTTTGAATGTTTAAGTGAAATTTACTAAGAAGTTAAGGAAAAATAAACTTATGGTTTGAAACATGTTACACGAAAAGTTAAAACTAAAGCGTTACCACGAAAAAAAAGAAAAGGGTCATTAAGAAATGTCCTAGGAATTAAGAAATGTACTAGTGAAGGATAGTCAATATATACCATCGAAGGATGTAGTGCAGTGGATGATGTTGTTTCTTCCTTAACCAAAAGTCTCGGGTTCGAGCCTTGAAAATGAAAAAATCCTTGATAGAGAGTGTTTCTCCAAATGAAGCTCTATATGACACAAATTTGAATATAATCGGATTCCAAGACGCCATGTCATATCCAAAAGGGGTATGGTGGGGTCGTCTGTCCTAGTTACTAATAGTAAGAAAGTACTAAAATCCGCATTGACTTTATAACACATAGTATATGAAAAATAAATCTTTTGTATGACGTTTCCTCTGATTAGATCCTTTTTCAACTCACAGAATCTCTTTGATTTGCCAACATTCTTTTCTTTTTTTCTTTTCATTTTTTACAAAACAAATTAAAAAATTATATATAAATCATCATCTCGCAGAGGTCAATTGATAACTAATTAGAATTATGCGAATAATAGTTTTGTAGAAATTAATTATTCATATACTAATTGTTTCACTTTTTAGTAGCACTGGTAACTATTTAGAGTATAATAATGATAATAATATATCTAGTGAAATCTCATAAGTGTAATTTGGAGAAGATAGAGTGTATGTAGACCTTATTACTATCTCATGGAGATATAGAGATTGTTCTCAAAAGACACTCACTTCAAATATATCGACGACTCAGTCCTAAGTAAGAAAAAATATATATATATAGTAATATGACATAATAGCTAAAATGAAGAGCAACGTAAATTCTACAAGACAAAAATAATAATAGTAGCAAAATAATGTGATAGTCGAAAAGCGATAACAACACAACTATAATGGCGCAATTAGTCTTGTGACAAACCTTAAACCATCACAAGCAGAACAACATTTTATCCGTACTAACCTTCTATCCTATTGCACGATCTCTACTCATTTCTATCTTAGGTCAAGTCCTCAATAATATAAAGCTACATTATATCCTATAAATCACTTTTATCCAATACTTTTTCGGTCTACCCCTGTCCCTTCGCTAATCCCTAAATCTAATTACTCACGCCTTCTAATTGGGGCAACGACACACCTCCTCCGCACATACCCAAACTGTTTTACTTTCACTTATCTTATCTTGTCTGCCACAGAGGCCACGGTCACTCCTAATATGTTCTCACATCCATCTCAGCATCCTCATCTCCGCAACATACATATTCTGAATATGTGAGTTCTTGACTGGCCAACACTCCATCCCATATAACAAAGATAACCTAACTATCATTCTGTAGAAGTTACCTTTAAGTTTATATGACACCTTATCACATATCAGTCGAGAGGCAAACATTCATTTCGTCTACGTTACTTTCATACAATGCGTGACATCATGGTCAATATCCCCACTACCTGAAAAACAAACTATCAGGAATATGTATTTTAACTATGTGTGAAAAGAAATTGATTATTATCAAATATTACTCTTATGGTTACTGATTTACAAATATTGTTAGCATAGTATTTTAAGACAGCTAGCCAAAAAAGGTAAAATTATTTGGTGTCTCTGTTTTAATAGTACAAAATTATTTGGTGTTTCTGTTTTAATAGTATTAAATAACTTTTAAAAAATCATTCATTATAATTCTCTGTCAAGTAAATTATGCAAAATAATATGTTGTACCACATAAGATCACATTTTTGTTTCTTTCAATTCATGCTATTATTTATTTCTAATATTGTTGTTATTATAAGACAAACACTAAAAATTACAGTTAATGAATTACAATTGGCTAATATCATTGTTTTTAGTAAGAAAACAAAGAATCAATTGTTAGCATTTGGTTATAAATATTTATCCTAATTTAAATTAAATTTTGTAAAAAACATCCCATCACAATTTTAAATTTAAAATTTTAAAATTTATAATCAAACGGAAGCTAAAACTTTTGTCATATTGGGCTAATTCAAGCACTAAAAATGAAACAAAAAGGATAAATAAATAAAGAAAAATATATGAAGGAACCATATCTTATATATATTTCTTTATATAGCTAATAGATTTGATTACAACTTCTTAGCTCCAAAACATAACTACTTACCCCCTCCATTACTAAAAACAAAAGATTAAAACATAAAAAACAACATATATTCCTTAATTCCTCCTACCTATTCTTCTCCAACCATAACTTCCTACATTGTGACTCCCTACTATAATACTAATAATATTTAACACCCACAAAATTATTTAAAAAAAAAAATAAAAAGAAACATAATACTAGTTCAATGACTAGATGAACCCCTTAATCTTTTCTTGATTTTTTTTTCACTTTTTCTTGGATTTTGATGAAACATTCTTGGATGAAGAAGAATTTGAGAGATTAAGATCAGGAAGTGAGTTGTTCTTTCCTCCTCCTCCTCCATTGTTGTTGTTGCTTGGACCAACTTGTGATAGCCTTTGTTTGAGTTCACTCAAAAGTTGTTGATTTTCTTGATTCAATAACTCTGCTTTTTTCCTTAGCCTTTCATTTTCAGCCATTATGTAGCAGTTTTGCAAGTAGAGCTTTGAGTTGATTCTGTCCATTTCCTGAAAAAAACAAAACAAAAGAATGATAATTTAAGTTAAAAAGTGAGTTATGTTGCTCGGAATCTTGAAAAATGTATCAAGCCTTTAATTTAAAGAGTATGTTTTTGAATAATCTGACACGTTAATCCATATCGTGTCGAATCATTCAAATGTCAACAAGTGCATGTTGAATTGTCTAAAAGTAATGATTTACATGTCATTTAACTAAGATGCTATTATAAGTTAAACTATTGAATGCCACCTATTGCATTTATGATTTTTACCTACAAAGAAGAGTTTTTGAGAAAAATGGGAAAAGGGAGGAAAGGAAATGATGATATGCAGAGGGGTTTTTGAAGGGGAAATCATTACAATTCAGAGAAAACAAATAATCAACAAGTGGGATGATAGAAAGCAAATAGAATAAGGTAAAAGCCTTCCAAATCTTCACACTTTCAAGAATTGTTTTTTTTTTTCTTATTTATTCTGTTTCCCTCACTTGGAAGACAAGAATAAAGTATATAGCAATAGACAAACTTCTTATTTACACACACACAACAAATGGGAAATCAAGAAAAGGCAATTTGTTATATTCCCAAGTTGAACATATAATGTTGTTACAAGTGACAAAGAACAAATATTTATTCCTAAGTGGACATAAAAACATAGACAAAAGGAATAAGAAAGTTGGAGAAGTTGTCAACTTTAAAATGCACCAATGCAAAAGGCTTTTGTCTAACCTTTGTTAGTGATAGAACCAAAGAGAGTTTTGGGGGTGGGGGTGGGGGTGGGGGTGGGGGGATTCTTGATTTTTTCAAAAAAGATTACCTTTTGTTAGTTATAGAACAAGAATTATAGTAGAAGAAGAAAAGAAGATTTTGTTTGGTGAGTTTCTCTCTAACAAACAAACGACAACTAATACTTCTTGGGCAGTAAAAAAAGAGATATATATAGTGGAAAAAAGTATGAAAGATAAGGAGTAAATCTTTGGGGGTGGGGTGGAGGTGGGGGGTGGGGTGGGGGACAGGACTTTTTGTATCTCTTTTTCTATCTGCACAACAATCATGCATGTGTAAGCATGGAAGGCGGCTTCTGTATAATTGTATAGTTGTATCTATAAGCAAGGACTTAACTTCCTCCTACTCTGCATTGCCGTCCCACGAATTCAAAATTTAAAGTTTATGAATTATCGTAAAAAAGTTTAAGTTAGCATATTCATCACAATTGAATTCACATTTAAAATATATCTACTAAAAGATATTTTGATAAATTGTATTATCTTTAGTTTGCGATTATTGAGTTTAAAGGATTTTTTTATTTTCTTAAACTACGTGTCAAGTTTAAATCAGAAAAACAATTAAAAAAATTTGGTCATTAAACCAACAAATATGTCGCTAATCCTACTTAGCAATGAATTTTCATTTAATACTAGCAGAATAGCTACGGACCAACGATGAAATTTGTAGTTAATTTCAATATTTTTTTAGTAGTACATAGTGAGTGGTAAATTGTTTATTAAGTATATACTGGATGTTTTTCCTTGAAGGTTAAAATTTACAAATCGCTAGTTTTTAATTTTTATAATTAAAAAGTAATATTACGAATTAGAATTTCAAATTTCACACGTAAAAATTCAATTGCACTTTTGAAATTTTATTCATAGAACTCTGTGATAGTGTCAAGATTAAAAATGATCACTAAATGTTATTTTTTCTCCCATATATAACTCGTAGGTTGAATTCTAGATTTATCATAAATAATAATTAATTTTTAAACTTCAATTAAATATACGAACAATCTAAAAATTATATACGTAATCAAAATACTTATAAAAATAGTAACTAATCAATTGTCAAAAGTCAAATGCATCAGAATTCTTTATATCATCGACGTATATAACTTAAATTCAGTTGCTATCCATGGAAAAAGATTTAACCTTTCCTTCTTCCATTCTACTATTATGATGACTATAGTGTTTTTTTTAGACCAAGGTGATGGAGTCAAGTGAATGATTCTAGTGAAAGGGCATTTGTGTCTTTTGACAAAAGACAATCAAGGGTAGCTTTGTCATTTCATGTATATTTTTGGGCCTTAAGATGGGGCATTTTGGGCAATTCATAAGTGTGTCCAATGATGATAGGGGTTTGGCCTTCCAAAGATTCGCAATGATGTTTTGGATTGGTTTGAACCAAGGCAGGCCCATCATCACATCCACACCCCCACCCCCTTTTACCACCCACCCCCACTTAAACATAATTAATATTTTTAAAAAGAAAATTAAATTCTATTTTGCACAATTCTTCTTTTATCCTCTTTATAAAAATTTCTTTAGAACATTTTTTGTGTTAAGTTGACTCATTTGCCCCTTTGAGTTTTTTTAAATTCGATGTTTGATACTTATAAAGAATTCGATCACTGACAGAGTCAGAATTTCAATTAAAGAAGTTCAAAATTTTAAAAAGCTAAACACACGAACTAGTTAAAAGAAGATTCGGTATCTAAATAGTATAATTTTTCGTCGAATTGAAGGTGATTCAGATAGACCCTCTAGCAATAAGATGGTTCCTCTCTTGGATTCGATCAAACCTGAATTTATAATGCAAAGTACTATATTAGGGATAAAGCGGTCTCATCTAAAGATAGTTTCATGTTCAAAATAAACTCGAGATATTCAATTAAGGCTGATGAAGTTTTTGCTCAGTTAAAACTCGGCTATTATAGTGGTGATTTTGAGGGGCAAATTCGGAAATTACAACCTTACTATCGGAGTTAAAAGAGGTTGTTTGTCTATTGTTTGTTTCTTACTATTAGGATCAACAAAAGAAACTAATCGATTGGACAAAGTAAGGCAATTTTTAAAATTAATTGTATTCAATTAGGATTAAATAATACATATACATAAGAATGTGATAAGATAATTGAAAATTTTTATTTTGCTTGGTGCAAATTTGAATAAGATGTCTAAAAAAATAAAATAAGAAATATAAATTCATGTGTGTTGTTCACAGTTTAATTTTTTTTTTGGATATCTAATATACGGATTATTAAGCTAAATTGCGTGAGTGAATTAATATTAAGCATGATAGTGTTTTGTTTTATTTAGATAAAATTCCAATTATAATCATAACTATTTCTGCCAAAGTATCATAAAGTAAGCATTCTTTTTGCCATATTACGTGTGATTAATTTGAAATAATTATGAGAGGTTAAATTTTACAGATGGACTAACCTCATGAGTTATGAGTGCATTAACGTGAAATCATAGTTTTTTTTTTCAAAAAAAATAAAAATAAATCTCATTCATGTTAATAATGTTTTGGATTTAATATTAAAAATCATAAGGTTTATTCTCGTGAATTAGTATTTTTAATGTAATATTTATTATTAATTTTCACTTTATTCTATTTGAATACTAAATATTCATTTACACAATTTTTTTTTTTTTGTTTTTTGGCTTCTGGCGTTATTTATTGAAAAGTGTATTTGTTGCTGAAAAATACTAATGATGACAAAGCCTATATAGCTAAAATAAATAATAATGGCATCTAGACTTACTGTTTATTCTTTCTTAATTAATAATACTAATAATAAAACCCTCTGCTTTTTGCAGCAATTGAAATTAAATTACTCCATTTTTTTTTCTTATATAATGATTTTGGTTTCATAAATGAATGGTAATGGCAGCATTCATGAAAAAGATTTGCATGGCCATAGATGTCAAAGGCATTCATTTTAATTCAATTGAGTACCCCCTCCCCGCCCCCCCGCCTTCCATATTCATCATCACTTTCCTACATTTGCCTATTAACTACAATTATTCACTTAGCCCTTCTTTTTACACATT
>JAABOM020000110.1:3622236-3646231 GCA_011800125.2 Solanum clarkiae | reverse complement strand
GCCATTGTTGTATTTACAACCATATCAACAGGAACCTATATCAAGTCCACAAATTAGAAATATGAAAATATTAGATATGATGATTAGACACGAAGTTTAAGAAATAAATTAAAATAATTATTCAATAAAAGAAATGTATCGTTTCTAATAACTTAAACTTTTAAATAAGATGATAACACACTTCAACATAATACACCAGAGTAAATAATACTAGTTTAGGATTTGACTATCAGTCTGTCACCATCATTTATCCTCAAACAAAATATTTTTATGTGTTTAGCCCATGAAGAAGAATCAAGTCGGGACGTGAGGGGGTGTATGTATGATAACAAAGATATAATTAAATAAAATGATGAGACACTTTAATATTGTATCAAAGTAGGAAGTATTGATCTTGAGTTTGAGTATAGTCACCACTGATTATTTACATGTGTTTGGCTCGTAAGAAAGAATTAAGTCAAGACGCGAGGACGTGTTGAAGATATAATTCAATAAATAAAAATATGTTCTTCATAGTATCTTAAATTTTTAACGAGAATGTCACTCACTTCAATATTGTATTAGAGTATGTAATACTGGTCTAAGGTTCGAGCCAAACCATCATCCTAATTATCAAAAAGAATTTTTATGTGTTTGGGCCATAAAAAAAGAAATTCAATCAAGAGGTAACGGGAGATGTGTCGTGTATCGAAGAAATAAATCCAATAAGTCAAAATGTATTTCTCTATGACTTAAATTTTTAAATGAGATACTCATACACTTCAATATTATGTCATAATAAGCAATAGTAATCCTGAGTTCGAGTCTCGCCTAAGAGAAAATTAAATTTGAAGAGAAGACATACGCATTGAAGATATAATTAAAAAAATAAAATTTTATTTTTTCCTAATATCTTAAGAATTATTGGAGTGAGATAGTAACACACTTTAACAACCATCGATATAATTATAAATGTTATAATCTATTGTTAAATATACTTACCAAATCAACAAGACAATCAGGATCAGCAAGAAGACAAGGGAGGTCACCCTTCCGATAGAAACATATTAATGGGTCGATTGTCCTAATTAAGAAAGAGATAATTTGGAAAAAAAAATAATTAGAAACATTAATATCTTTGGAAATTTATAAATAGCTAGGCATAATACATCAATAGTTTTTTAAATTTATCAGTAAATTTTATTTTGGCACTCAAACTATGTTTTGTTATTATTGACCACTTTGATAAACACATGATACAGTGTTTCAATTATATACTTCTGACTCAAACTTTTGAAAAGGTTTATGTGCATGTTTTCGATTTAAAATATGTTGCATCCTTTTATCATACACATTATCCTCAATAAATCACAAAATCTCAAATATGCTTAACTAAATTGTGTAATTTTTTTTGAAATGAGTCAAAAGTGTCTAAATTGAACAATACTACTGATCAGATGTTCAATTGAAATCTTAATAAAATTTATTACTGACAAATTTAAGATATTATCAATGTATTCAATAATACAAATAATTGTATATACAATATATAATACCTAAATCCTTGTATCCATCCCGGAAAAGGTTCTTTATAGCTACTTATTATTATAGAAGGACGAATAATAAGTGTTGGAATTTCATCTCTCATACTATTTATCAACATTTCACCAATTGCCTTTGTAAATGAATATGTATCTTGCCATCCATATAACCTTGCCCTATTAATATCAACAACAAAGCATTAATAATATTTTTAAAAATAAACTCTTTTCTTTTCTAATTAACTATTAAAAACATGTGAATATAACTTTGCCCTATTAATATCAACAATAAAGCTTTAGTAATATTTTTTAAAAATAAACTC
This sequence comes from Solanum clarkiae, assembly GCA_011800125.2. Lineage (NCBI taxonomy): Eukaryota > Viridiplantae > Streptophyta > Magnoliopsida > Solanales > Solanaceae > Solanum > Solanum clarkiae. The sequence continues at coordinate 3,644,388 of JAABOM020000110.1, read as the reverse complement.
ATTTCTTTTATAATTAACTATTAAAAATTTGCGATTTTTTTGCGAAATTTTTTTAGCGAAGTCCATCGAAAATTGGCTGGCAAAAAGCTTTTCGATAGATATTTTATCTGAAATCTTGTATTTCTGATGAATTTATAGAGAAATACCTTGAAAATTGGCTGATGACTCTCATAATAATTCTGATGGATCTCTTTATGAAACTTTCGTCAAAAATTCGTGGATCACTAGCAATAATATTGTATAAAAAGAGAAAATACCTCTCAACTCCTAAATTCTTCATTATTTGCTCCAAGCCAATATTGTTTGTAATATTGTTCTTCAATTTTGAAACTAAATCCATTTCATTGTCAACATCCAATGATGGAAAATTAGTATAGGGAGAAATTGAGGTGATTTTTTCCTTTGTTATGCTTTCTCCCATACTAAAAGGCTTCTCAAATATTAATCCTTCTCTTTCTCCATTGGCAAATGCTACAAAGGAAAGAAATAACATAATTCAATATTGTAATTTAAATTCATATATAAAATCTAGAAAAAGTAGAGTTTATATTCTTGCTATTAAAAAATTATTATTTTTTCAGTGAAAAATATACAGTGGCTATTTGCCCTAATGAGCAAATAGATCTTGTTTACCTTTGGTGTTGTTCTCAATATTTTTTCAACCAAAGCTGCAAAATAATTAAGGAAAAATTATTATACAATCATATCACTTATAAAATATTAGTTACATGTGAACTCTTGATAAATATTAATTGAAAATCTATTGAAAACAGGTTAAAATTGACATGTAACAAAATATATTTACACTGTGAACGTATATAACTTAAATTCCGATTCCAAAGCAGGAGAGTAGTTGACGAGACGCAAGGGGCTTAATTCGAATTCCCTTCATTGCAAAATTAAAATATATATTGTAGATTTTGACTTGCCTTTACACTTCTTCATATATTTATCTACTTAAAAGGGTAAGCCTGGTGCACTAAAGCTCTCACTATGTGCAGGTTCCGAGGAAGGGTCCGACCATAAGGGTCTATTTTACGCAGCCTTACCTTGCATTTCTGTCGGTGCCTGTTTTCAAGAATTGAACCGGTGACCTCCTGGTCACATGACAGCAACTTTACCACTTACTCTAATTTTGAATTTCGATAATGAAAATCAGTATGTACCTTTTGCAAGAAACCCAGTAGCACCAGTTACGAGAATAGTTTTTCCTTCAAAAAAGGCAACAATTCCTATACCATTGTTGCTTTTTTGAGCTTTAATTATTTCTTTTTCATCCTCAATAGTTAAAGCTTCAACATTAGTGATTGCTTTGAGTTGAGGATATTTTTGAGGGTGTCCAATATTATTAGACTTCATGCAACATAAATTTTTTCTTGATTTTTTTTGGTTCTCCAAGGATGAAAAATTGTTACTATAATTAAACATAGAAGAAACATGATTTTGAAAAAATATATTACAAGTATGTTCCCTTGTATTAAAGGGAAAAATATTTTTGAGAAGAACCATATTGGCAATTGGTAAAAAGATTAAAGATAAAGTGGTGGGATAGAAGCTAAAAAATATTCCTCTATTTATAGAGCTTGGTGTACCACATGATGAGTATCACTAGTAATATAGGACCATATGGTTTAATTTGTCTAAGAGTTTCACTACTTGAAAAAAAAAATCAAAATACCCCTAGTAAAAAATTATTATAATCTGATTCACAGATATCATTTTCGATAGATTATTTCATCAGAAACTTTCATTATTTTAGTAGTGTTTTTACACTATCAATATATTCAAAAACAAGGATGGAGCTAAGGGAAGATGCAAGGAGGTTGATCTGAATTCTGCTCGTCTAAAAATTATATGATATATAAAATGTTAGAATTATGTTATATATGTCAAAGATGTTGTGTTTATCTCATTAATTGTTATATTTATATATAAAATGTTAGCATTATTCATGATTTTTTTCCTTTTTAATCTTTTTTGAGTAATTAAGAGGAAAAGTATATTTGAAAGGAAGCATATTTGGCAATTGGAAAAAAAGGGAAGTTTTTAATCAAGTATATGATCTAAAATGATTTTTTCCATTTATATAGCTAGGTAGGGAGTGTAAATACATAAATAAAATCTGTTTGATGGTGTACAGCTTGTTTTTTTTGCAATAAAAGCTACAACAACTACCACATTATGAGTATCAATAATATTGTTGACCAGATCTTTTAATATGTCAGGAGATTTGTTTAATTTAATTTTTTTTTTTTGAGAAATGATTGACATGTGTGATGATTTCGTCTAAAAGTTTAAAATGTTAAAAAAAAATTGAAATTAATTAATAATGTCTTTATAATGAACAAAGAAAATATATAGGTGATGGTGAGACTCAGCAACTAAGAAAATGAAATTATTTGTGAACTTTGTTGCTACTTCGTAGCTAAATAGCTCATAGCTAATTGATTTTTTTTGGAGAAATTGTTGCAATGTTAGATAGGATGAGTGAGGAATTTCATTGTTTACTTACAAATTTTATCTATCGTCGATTCATGTTCTTTTACTAATGAATATAGGGGTCATTTGGTTAGCAACTTGTTATCCTGGGATAATTAATCCCAGGATAAGTAATTTCAAGGATAAGTTATTCCACCCGATATATGGGATCATTTATTCCATCACTAAGACAAATTTGTGGAATAAATAATCCAAAGACTATCTAATACCTCCAACCAAACATGCGATAAAATAATCATACAATATTTTATACTGGGATTATTATACTTTATACTTCATACCAAATGATCTCTTAGGATGTCCATGTGAAAGAGTCTCACTCCGATCATTTAAGTAATGAGTGATTTCTTTGACATGACTTGGAATTCTCACTCTTAGCTACTTTTTGGATCTAAGTTAGGCCTATAAATATTGTCAGACTCATCCCAATTTAAAACTTATCGATATTGGTGTCACGATCCAAAAAGGGGTGTGAATGGCACTTTCCTAACCCATAAAGGCAAGTCAGCTTAAACTTGCTCAGTTCAATACACAATAGTAAAAACAGAAGGAGTAAAGTCTAACAAGCTAGGGTAAGCACAGGGTAATAAGTCTACAAACCATCCCAGAATTGGTGTCACATGTACAAACATCTAGGCAACAACACTTGAAAGAAAATAGAAATTTCAATGTCTAGTCCTCAAATAGAACATAACATGAATATAGAATCCTCGAGGGTCTACTGTAGAGATAAGCAGCTACCTCTTAGCAATCCAGAAGCTCAATCTAACAGTTAAGAACCTGGCTTACAACCTTTACACATTCACTGATATATATAATCAGTCCAGAATCTATAAAGGCCAAATCTGTCCATGTACCTGCCTTGTAAGACTTGTTCCCTGTATAATCAATGTTACATGGTACGACTTGTGTGGCTCGTCCCCTGTTATGAATCAATATCACATCCCACGGATTGTGTGGCCCGTCCCCTATTTTATATCAATGTCACATGCCATATCTTGTGTGACCCATCCCCTATTTTATATTAATTTCACATGCCACGACTCGTGTGGCCCGTCTCCTAGTTTATATCACTGTCACTTGTTACGGCTCTTGTGGCCTGTCCCCTATTTTATATCAATCTCACATGCCATGACTCGTATGGCCCGTCCCCTATTTTTTATCAATGTCAATGTCACGTCTCATGTGACTCGCCCCGTATTTTATAACAATGTCACATTCCACAGGTCGTGTGGCCCGTCTCCTATTTGTAGTTTTTTCCTCGAGATAATACAATATTTTATTTTTCTATTAATATAATAATGTAATAATATATATGTATACACACTCTTCTATAACCAAGAAGAAAATAAATAAGAAACATTAATTATATTAAAAGCATAGCAACTTCAAACCTTTATTCCCCATAATTATATCTATACCTAATTTTTCATTATTTCAATATTATCATGCTGTTTTTCATTCGATTATAGAAGAGAATGAATAATCTCAACCATATAGTTTTCATCATTTTAATAAGCCCAACAAAAACTTTAATTTCAAGAGGTTTTATTCTTAAATTGACATGTGTACTTGTCTTGAAATTTTATTTATCAAGACATGTACTAGCAATTAAAGTGTAACACGTAGGCTCGTAAGGATGTCTGAATTGGTGCGGTAGATAGTATCTCAATTAAATGTCAAAAATTAATTAATCCAATAAATATTGAGATGAATTGTATTTACATAGAAGTCGGGGAGAAGTTGTCGAAGTATTTATATTTATGTAAAGAATAAGCCAACTCGTTAATTTTGTAGATGGTCGCTTAACTTTTATTTTATTGTATCATAATTGCTAAATTACTTATTGTAAAGATGATAATGCCACTGCAGTGTATTTAATTATCACGAAAGTCATTAAATTTGCTTAAAAATCAACTACAGTGTGCATCTTTGAGTTTTGTAACATATCTGGTTTATCATGGAGCGGGTCATTTCTCGAAGTATCAAAGCTAATGAATCACCCAAATTAAACGAGCTTTTCCGCCCATAATTGAATCAATATGTAATATAGTGAGTCTTATTTCGATACGGCAAAAGAAATTACAATTATATGAATTGTATATCTGGAAGGTATATAACGTACATACTTGTTTCACCTTTTTGCTTGGTTGGGCTGCTAAATGGGCCAAAATTGGGATTCTACTGGGCTAAAAGCCCTTTGGGTGATAACATTGGGTCATGAGAAAAGTTGGCCCATGGATCATTCAGAAATTTTCACCAATTATCCCTTTTTGGAATAACTATTTAGTAAATAACCCTCATTTTCTTTTTATTTTTTGTAATTATTAACCTCTTAGATCGTAGTCTAAAGATTTTTCTTTTACTAAATTAAAATTTTATATTAAAAAAAAGCGCGACCATGGCATAAAATTTTGAAAATTGTTATAAATGTTAGAAAACAGTCTAATATTTTACATATAAGGTCGTCGCAACAAAAAATATGAATAGGCACAATTCATAAATATGATTATTAACTTAGTTTTAATTGGTAATTATGATCTATAATTTTATCATTGCACAAGTAGGCACGTTGACTATAAAATTAAACTTGAACAAATAGACAAATTCGCGTACAGTGGATCTTACATGGCAATTTTGTTTCCTACATATGACGTTGTATGTGTATTATGTCATGTTAGACACGTGCTTCTATTTGTTCAACTCTATACAAATGTGTGTTGATTTGTATAAACCGAAAGTTGGAAACACAGATGATAGTTGAATCCAACTTAAAGAGCATACTTATATATTATGCCTAATGAATAACATATCTAAATTATTATTTTTCGTGAGTTGTATATTTCAATTATTCATTATTTTTTAATCTATCCAAACTATTTCTATCTATATTAAAATACACCTCAATATTGAATTGACTAAAAACCAAATATGATTGAAATGTTCTCCATTCAAGATTTTTTTTTTCCATTTTGAATAAATAAAGAATTTTACCACGAAACATTATCATTATTCACCATTCTCAACTATCAATATTGACAACAACTAACATCAGTAATTTATCATCATCAATCATCGTCATCACTAGCCACCATATATTTATAATTAATATAATCAATTATATTACCATAATAATATATTATCATTTATATCAAAAATCACTTTTATTATTAACGATCAATATTATTATCGATCACAATTATCGATCACGGCTACTAAAAAATGACCCCCTGTGTGTTAGAAAAGGTACGTAAATTCAAAAGAACAAGTGTGGTGTCAATATATACAATCAATTTCAAAAGCTGTAATAATTATTCTACGTGCACAGCTGGGAAAATCACTTCTTTTTATGAACTCTTTTTTCATCTCTTTTAGGGTTTTCAAGTATTTGATAAATTATTTTTCAATAATACTAATATATTTAATATAATATTATAAACGAAGTTGGAGTCTGTAAAATATATATCTTACCTCAATCTTTATCAAATGAAAAAGATTATTTTTGGCAGATCACAACACAAAAGAAAAGCATCCACATCATTTGAATGATAGAAAACATGAGCAAAAGTTAACAGATTATTAGCATTTTAAATGTCATATATGTAGTGTACTTATATACAAATCACATTTCTTCATGAAAGTCATCTTTTATGATACAATCTCATTATAATTTAAATTTTATTTGGATTCGATTTTTATATTATATTTTCATATAATAAAAAAAATGTTCAAACAAACGATCGATATCATCATATAAGTTTGACTATAATATATAAATGGAATTTGATTGAATACAAAAGTGTATACATAATCTAACCAAACACAATCAAGTGAGGGAGCGACGGGGTTAGGGATGAGAGGGTGGGTGGTAGTTGCAGTAAGAAGGTAATCTACGTAAAATTTCACTTATGAAGCTTGTCTTTTCTTTTTTCCTTTTTCACCACAAGTTATTTTCTTAATTATTAAAAAAAATTGTAATAAAACATTTCCACCATCATTAAAAATTTGAAAAGCACATCAAATCAGCCATAAATTATGTCATTGAGGCTTAATTGAAAATTTCAAAATTATATCAAATTATTTCTTCTATTTAGAAATACAGGACAACACTCAAAAGATATCAAATTCAATTCGAAGATTCATGATCATTAGTAAAAAAAAGGTAAAAATAAAAGCTTTGACACTCTTCTTCTTCTTCTTCTTTTTTTTAGATTATTATTTTGAATGATGGATCAATCAAACGCTACTAAGAGATTTAAGTCTGATAAGATAATTGTAAGAAAAATAACTAGATAAAATATCATAATATTTATTTAACGTCTTCGTGCAGCAGTTTCACGTTGTGCATTGAAGAAGACAGCAGCAACAGGTTGGCCAAGATCATTCTCGCGAGCGAAATTTCGAGTAATGAAATGATCTCTAGAAGTTGGTTGGCTAACTGAATTTCTGCGTGTTTGCTGAAAAAGAACAAACACAAACCTATGAATCCCAATATTTGGCCTTGGGATCTCATAGTTCACCAATTCTCTTCCTGTTTTGATCAAGTAAAAATGAAAATCTATTAGCTATTGCAAGATTAATAGACTATTGGTAATTAATACTAGAACTAAAGTAAATGTATTAACATAACTAAAACCTAATTTGTACTAATTAGTATTGCCAATACAACTTTTTTTCTATGTGATTTCAGGTGTATTCCGTCCTCTATTAATATCTTTTATTCGGCACATTTATAGAACGATGTGTCTAGAGAATGACGTATTACAAAATTGAACCATCTCAAGCGACCTGTCATTATTTTATCTTTTAATTTATTTATAATTTTTATCAAGTATGATCACTTTTAGAATATGTTTGATATGAAAGAAGTCATTTTGCTTGTTTTGATAAAAATATTTTCTTACCTTAGGTATGATAAAAAAAGGTTATATATATGTAGTTTAAGCTTAAACTAATGATAGGGGAATGACTTTCCTCTATAGGTCTAAGAGGTTATTTCACATTTTCTCAAAAGAAAAAAAAAGAAGACTTGTATCATATCAAATACATGGAAAAAATTATTTTCTCATGAAAAACATTTTCCTAAACGTCATTTTGATTTCCTCGTACCAAACATACCTTTAATTTTGTCTAATTGTTATTGTATAATCATCTTAGCATCTTCATTTCTGCAATACTTATCTTGTAAATTTCATGTACAACTTATAATATTCACCCTAATATAATACTCTCTCTATCTCATTTTATGCGGCACTCTTTCTTTTTTGGTTCGTCCCAAAAAGAATGTCACCTTATTCTAATTGGAAATAATTTAATTTTGAAATTCTCTTTTTACCCTTAACGAAATGATTCTCAACCACATAAATATTTAAAAATAATTTTAGACCACAAATTTCAAAAACACCATACTAAGTAAAAAAATGTCAGATAAAATGGAATGAAGAGAGTATTATTGATCTTATAATTGTTCTGTAAAATTCATAGGAAATATATATAAATTAAAGTACTAGTTATTAAAAAAAATATATCAAATTTTATCTTCTTAGATGTAATTTTACAAAAGATACTGAACTTACCAAAAGTAGCATCAGTTGTACCAGGAATGTCAGTTACAATCCTGTCAAAATAATAAGTAAAACACTGTCATTTTTTTTAAAAAAAAATGAACGATGAATTTCGTCGTTAAAATTGTTTGTAGCTAATATAATCTTTTAATAATGATGACATATCCTTAACTATGATATACCATTCTATATATATGACCCTTAACTTTTTTTTAGTTGACATTTATGTCCTCCAACTTTAAATTTGTATAAGTAGATATTTTACTATCCAAAACATGAACAAATAGATACATTCGCCTACATGACAATTTTTGCATCCGGACGTCCTATTTATATTATACCACATATGATACACATATCTGTTATTTAATTTTATATAAGTTTAAATGTCTACTTATACACATCTAAAGATAGAGGACATAGATGTCAGCAAAATTCAAGTTAAACAACATATTTATATATTATGCCTATATATAAATCCTGACAGTGATTAGGAAGAGAAAATTGTTATGTAATTTTTCAGTTCACATAATAAGCTAAAATGTTTCTAATTTGAGATCAATTAATATTCACTGGCAATATAAGAAAAATTATTTAGAATATCTTTTAAATAATTAGATAATATATAAATTATATTATTAGTGTATAGAAGCTAAACTCGATCCATTTAGGGCATACCAGTGAAGATGCTCTCTCAAATAAGGATCACTAGGGCCAGGAACATCAGGATCTGTCATGACCTACATATAAAAAAAAAAAAGGACCAATATGATAATTGTTTTGCCTATTAAAAAGAGTTTATCAAGTTATATATATCGTCAGTATAAAATAAATTCAGACTATCATATCAATCAAACAATATTTATATATGAGATATGACTCTACAAAAAGTGAGTTCATAATCTAAAAAATGAGACGATTTATCTTCTACAACTAACTTGATAGCTATATTACTCAGTCTCTTCAGAAAGATCTATGAGTATGTGTTTGATCCTCCAAAAATAGTGTGTGTTTTGGTTTGGAGGATTCAACATGAGTGTCACAATATTTTTGAAAAATCTGAGGAACATATATAGCCTGGTCGTATAATAATATTAGTTTATACTGCTGGTGTATATAACTTAAACAACGACAAACCCAATATAATCCCACAAGCGGGATCTGAAAATATAGGGTGATGTATGTGCTCCTTATTTCTAAGTTGTGAAGATAGAGAGACGACTGTTTTTGGATAGACCCTCGGTTCAAATAAAGATACGGTGTGTATATAAAAATTAATAGAAATACCAGTGTGAAGAAAGTTCTCAAATCTCCTCCATGAACTTCAACTTTAGGTCTAGTAGAAACAGCAGAAGGGAAAAGTTCATGGCCATTGCAAACTAATTTATTGTTAAAAGTGATTGACATTTTTATTGTTGGATTGAATGAATCAAGAACATCACCAATTACTCTCCCAACAATTAGAGGTTCTAAACTTCTTGCCATATTGATAAAGAAAAAAACAAAGAGATAAATGTTGTGAAGAAAGATTTAGTTGTATTGGACAAATAGATTAGAGGGCCATCTTTATATATTTATATGTGTATGTACTATGTTATAGCCATCATAGTATAGGAGAATAATTAAATAAAAGAAGGCATAAAAAACATGGGACCTTGGGAAACTTCAAAAAAGTATTACAAAATTCTTTTGTTGTTTTGGTCCTACTACAACCCATCCTCCAACCCCCCTCCCCCAACACTCCCACCCATGACCTTTTTGAGAGGGAGGGGGGGAGTGAAAATAATATAATTATGATATTATAGTTAGTATACGTGATAACAAAATATAGGATCGTTAGAGACTAGTAGGTTTTGCGATATGGAGTTGGTTCATATCAAGCACTATTAGTTTCTAATTTGGACTCAACATTATCTTTGCCCAAAATATATATATGAGGTTTATAGGATAAAAATAGATGATGATATGTGTTATGGATTTGAATTATCTTAAATAATATGATATCAGAGTCAGATTTTAGCAGTACGATCGATGGCAAACATAAATGAAGAAATTGAGCTCCTAAGGAGTTGTATATGACACTCTGTTACGGAGGAAGCTTGATTAGAACAGGCCAAAAAGAAGGACTGACAAATTTTCAGACTAACGATTTTTTGAATTGAAAAAGTCATGATATATATGATATTTTATGTCGTTGAGCGCGAACCCTACATCAAAAAGAGAAATGAAATATTTAATATAAAATATATCACAAGTTCATATAATATGTATATATTTTTAAGTTCAGTAATTATTATTACTAAGATCATATATTAAATTCTCCATTTCATTTTATGTGAAATGACCAAAGTACCTTTTCCTTTGACTAATATCATTATTGAGTCTTTTTCTCATTATTTTGTGTATTTTTCCAACATATACCAAATAACATACAAATTTGACAATTGTAAGTATCTAACAAACCAACTCTAATAAGTTCCTTAAAAAGTTTGAAGTAATAAATCCTTGACATGTATAAAGTACTATAAAACTCCATTCACATCTCTTCCATCCATTATCTCAAGGAAAGCAAATGCTAAATACTCCAAACTTTTAGCATAGACATCTAGACACATTAATTCGTCTTATAATTGAATTGATATTGAGTACTTTAATTTATATAATGATCATTTAGACACCTTCAAACTTTATATGTCACGTAGCAGCGGCGGAGTCATCATTTTTATCAAAGGTGTTCATATTTTTAGAACATGAGTGAGTGATTTTTGTATCAAATGTATTCAAAAATTGATATATATCAAAATATCAATATTTAACCTATATATTCAAAAAAAAATTTGATAAAGAGTATTTATCTGATCACCCTTGGGTGAATGTAACTCTGTCCCGTTACATAGATCTGCATCAAATTTTCACAAGATGCAATGAAAGCGAACTTTATGTGTCACGTAGGTCAACATTGAATTTCCACGAGACGCAATGAAAGAGATCGAGGTTTCTAGATTTACATTATAAAGTTGGAAAGTTTAATTTTCGATTAAAGTATTATTTATGCCTTATGCCTTTTATTATTGTTGTTGTTGTTGTTGTTGTTGTTGTTGTTGTTGTTGTTGTTGTTGTTGTTGTTATTATTATTATTATTATTATTATTTGATGTCAGTATTGTTTAACACCTGAATGGGATTCTAGGAATTAGTTCTTGATTTGTTGTACAACTTAAAAATAATAAATTAAGCAATACTTTTTTCTTTTCCATCCCATATATAATTGTCAGATAAAATTCCTCAAAATTAGTTTTTGGCATGTGGTCCCAACTATTCAAGTTGTCACGTTAAATTATCTTATTATTTTTTATCCTCTTTTGAAAAAAATAAAAAATAAAAGACACTGTCTAGTCAAATAAATTTTACATAAATTAAAATGAAAAAATTAACTAATTGATATGATTTAGTAACACTTCAAGCTAGGGTTTATATTTTTTAAAAAAATTCATTCGTTATCTGGTATATGCATGCGCACTACATAAGACCAATAAAAGAGAAGTTAACGCATATACACATAGTGGATTTGAATATAAGATTTTTAATTAAGTACGGTGCATACTTATCTATCACGATTTGGTAGTAAGATTTTTCTTAAAACAACAACAATAACATTACCTCAATGACTCAAAATTTCCTGCTCATTGCGGGATAAAGGGGGGGTCGAATGTACGCAGTCTAACCCCTATGTTTAAAAAATAGCGCGACTATTTTCGGATGACCCATGATGAGCGTCGAAAGTTATAGTGACTAACTGCTACAATTTGGTAGTAGGTTTTTCTTAAAAGCATTCAATATATAAATACTGCTACAAGGAATCACTTGCTTTTTAATTTAGAGTAACAAGACATCTCTTAATTGTAGAGAATCTTTCCCAAATTACATAAATTAAGATTATGATTAATTTTGAAAAAAGTTTGTAATTCTTTTTAAGTAAGATTCTTGATCAACAAAGTATGGGCACATTGTTTAGAGTATAAAGGGAACTCCACCATATATTATATAAAATAAATAATTATAAAAGGACTGACAAGTCATTTCAAAATGTAAAGATGATTTGCCCATAATTCCTGTTTTGGAAAATTGCTTAGGTAGTGGTATTACCTTAATTAGAAATCAAAGTACCTGTTAATTACTCATATCAATGCACTAATTCAGACAATATATAATTAATTAAAACCACCTGCATTAATTATAATGGCCTCTTTATTACTCCATATTCTTTTATCTTTTGAATAATTTTCAAGATAAAATCTTTTTGTGGGATGATTTGCACCCTTCACTAATAAAGTCATAGAAATTAAATAATATTAGCGTCGCCTTCAGAAATGAACCCTGCAATGCATAAATTTGAATTTAGCCAAATTTTAATGTGGATATCAGGCACCAGATCAAACATCTCTCCCACCTCACCGGATGAGTAGGGGAGGAGGGTGGAGAGTTGGGGGTTTGGGGAAATCATCAATAAAGAAAATCACTAATTAAACTTATTTTATTATTTTTATTGAGAAAGTCATAGTATATCGAAATTATCTGAAATACGTACATAAGAACAACAACAACAACAACTTCAGAGAAATCCTACAAGTGGGATTTGTGAAGGGTAAAATGTACGCGGATCGTACCACTACCTCATAGAGAGAGTGTTTCCAGAAGATCCTCATCTCAAAAATATCAGACCCCAAAAGCAGAATATACTATATAAGAAAAAAAACGCAAATAATAATATATAAATACAATAAAGTAATAAATAGAAAAAAAATAGACTGATGGGGTAGGTTGAGCATTTGGGCACTTCACCCGTTTTAATATTATGTACATACCAAAATTAATCTAACAAAAGAAGTCCCACATTGTCTGCTTTAAAAGCTTGTAAAGTAAATGAAGGGGCAAACAATGCACTAATTACAATTTTACTTAATATATTACTTAATCGTTCAAGAGGAGCCTCAGAGGAATGATAAAGCTTTTTGTGTGCCATATAGATAACGAATTCAAAATCGTGAAAGAAATATATTTTGTGCATCAAACTGCTTGTATTACTTGATCATTGGACAAAAAAAGTAATTCTTCTAATCACATTTTAAACATGAATTCTGGTATATTTTGGAATATCCCTAGCACAAATTATTTTTTGACTTAATTTCAAGGAAAGAATTCATTAATTTCATGAATATTAATTCAGAATTTTGAAACAAATACATTTTTAGTTTGTTTCGAATATTAGTGACATAATTACTATTGATTTAAAATTGACCAAGAGAATATATATCAACTTATTTAATAAATTAAATTAGAATCAACAAGTCCATTTGGCAAATTGAGATAACTTTAATTTATACCAAGTCAAAAAGTTTTATGCTTTAATTCTAGTATTTAATTATTTTTAAGAAAAGTTCCTTTTTGCCCCATTAATTTATGGAGATGTCTAATCTAGAGAAACAAAACTCAGTTGAACTTGTTGTAGCTCAAATTTAAAATTTTGATTTGAAATAATTGGTTATTTATAATATTTGAATAAAATCTCAATCAACATAAAATGTTTGATGTCAAATCTCGAATTCTAATAAAATATAGGGTTTAATTAGTTTCACTTTTTTAAATCTAAACACTGATTAACAAATTTATATTTTATTTAAGAAAACTCCTAATTTTAATTTTTTTCGTAAAAAAAACTCATGTTCAATGTGTAGAGATTATGCGTATAATGTGAGAAGATTATATTGAAGAATATTTAGTTACTACTGTCGTTGATTTATTTGACTGGTGAATCTTTATAAAATTATGTATATCTAAAAGTTTGTAATAGTATGTAATTACAATATTTATTTATAAAGCTACAATCAAGATATTCAACTTATTAATATGGCACTTTACGATATTTCGATATCTAATTTATGAGCTATAATAATAATGCAAGTTGAAGAAGTTTCACAATTTTCACAAATTATGAAATTTATAAGAAAGATATATAACAATTCGTTGGGCTTCTTCATTAACACGGGCCAGCCCAACTTGACCTTCATGATGGACGGACTTTCACAGGCCCAAGTGAATGGATGCCTAATTTTGAAACTATCATTTAAGTCATACTCGTAGTATGTTAAAAAGTCTATCCACTTTTAAATAGGTGGGTTTACACGAATCATATAGTGTAAATAATTAATTATCATTTTTTTATCTTTTTTAATTTACAAAAATTCTTTAAAGGATAAGGCAATTCAAATACATTAATTCAGTAATCTGGATATATTAATTTAATTTTGGATACAAAAATTAGGGTTTTTAAGTACCAACAGGTAATATCTAAAACATGATACATTGAACATAAAATATTTTAAGAATTAGAATTAATGTATCTAAATTACTGAATTCATGTATGATGATGGAAAGAAGAAATTTTTGAATTTTTTAAAAATGGGCGGAAATAATGAAAAATATGATAATTTTTTAAAATGTTGTCGCCAATCACTTAAAATACATAATGTTTGAAGTATCTTATTATATGCTCCCTCGAGCAATAGAGGTTATTATGAAGTTTGTTTAGTCTCTTTGGTGAGTTTAGATTCTTTTAAAGAACTAGTATGAAAATGTACTTGTATTTTTTAATTAAATTTGGGTAGGTGGTTTCACGTGACAGATCTAAGATTTGAACTTCTACGACTTCTGAAGTTCATCTATACGACTTCTGAAGTAGAATCTTCAACAAATACACAAAGTAAAGTTGAATAGATTATTTATACATATTAAATGAATTTTTTACACAAAAACATAATTTGAGTGGAACATGTAAATTGCATTATGGCAACATCAGACATATATACATACTTTGAACTAAAATTACTGAGTTCTGTCAAATTTCACTTCTTATGTCAGAGTTTCCTTGTCCCCTACAACAAAAAAATAAACTAAATTATTACCTAATCTATCTTTTATTGTTTGTCTCAATCTTGTTGTTTTATAGTGTACTAAAAAAAATAAGATCACCAATTATTGTTTTATCTCAAAGACCATTCACAAGGAGATAGAAGATTTCTGTGGTTCTTGATCAGGTTCTTTATCTCTTCCTTTCACCCTTTTTTCTGTTTTTTTTCTTCTAAAAGTTTTAATTATGATCATATATTAAAGAATGTGAAACTGAAAATTGATTGATAGTATAACTTATATTTGTGGAAAGTTATGATTTTTAATTCCAATTTTCAATTTTTGATGATATATATGTGTTTGTATATATATATCGATTCAAAGGTTGAACCAGGATTTTTAGTTTAAGGGTTCTGAATCACGATATTAAATGATAGTTTCAACAAAAATATAAAGTTTGACCTAAGATGTTTGGGTTAGTAAATTGAGCACTCTGTATATGGATGCTTCAATGTGTGTGTGTGTGTTTTCCATCACAATTGTAATGCATTTTGACATAAAGATTGTATTCTTTTGAAATTAGTTAGAAATACTCTCTAACAGTCGAATCCATTAGTGATATTTTGTATAGTGTTTTGGATTTAGATTCGTACGGCTTTAAAATGGGTCACGTGGATCTAGGACTTATTTCCTTGTAATATGTCTCCTGTGTTTGTCGATGTGAGAGTGTCACATCGTCTGGGGACTTTGTAACAAATGTTTAGTCATGCATAGTTCATAGTCTGTCCTGTTTTCTTGATTTTTAGTTAGTTACCAAATTTGAATTTTTTTTTTCAGGTATGACAAGGAAAATTGTTGTAATTTTCTTGATTGGGATCTTGGCAGTTGTTTATCAAGCAATTACTCCACCTCCTCCAAAAATTTGTGGTTCCGCGGGAGGCCCTCCCATCACTGCACCACGAATAAAACTCTCCGATGGAAGGCATTTGGCGTATAAGGAGCAAGGTGTTCCAAAAAATGAAGCAAAGTACAAAATTGTGTTCATCCATGGGTTTGATTGTTGCAGACATGATGTTGTTATAGCCAGCACCCTTTCGCGTGTAATTCCCTTTTTACCCTTCTTTTTTATATGTTACAGCAGGGGCGGAGCTAGGTAGGAATAAGGGGCTGGGGTTAGATAGAGGGGGAAAATGAGTTTTTCGGTTATATATAAACGATTGAATCAACTTGATATATGAAAAAGTTCTAATGCAATGGCAAAGGAGCCCAAAGACGAGGCACTTCTAGTTACAGGTTATTACAGAATTTGTCTGTCGCTAATTTCTGTTGTGGTGCAGGATGTTATTGAGAGTTTGGAAATATACATTGTTTCGTTTGATCGTCCTGGTTATGGAGAAAGTGATCCTCATCCACGACGAACACCTAAGAGCTTAGCTCTCGACGTTGAGGAGTTAGCTGATCAATTGAAATTAGGATCCAAATTCTATGTAACAGGATTTTCCATGGGTGGACAAGCTGTTTGGGGCTGTCTTAAATATATCCCTCATAGGTAACGTTCAATTCTTTTTGCTATTACTCGGTTTTCCTGGAACATCAGAAACAAACTTTCTACATCTGAAGTAGGGGAAGGGTTATACAATCTCTGTTTGTTTGCCAATTATGTCATCTTAGATAACAAATTGTGACAGATTGAAGGGAGCAGGGCTTCTAACGCCCGTGGCTAACTTATGGTGGCCTGGTTTTCCTACAAATATGACGGAAAGATCATACTATGATATGCCAACCCCCGATCTGTGGACAGTTCGCGTTGCACACTACCTTCCGTGGCTGACTTATTGGTGGAACACTCAGAAGTTTTTCCCTTCTTCTAGCGTTGCAGCACACAGCCCCGATATCTTTTCAACTCAGGACAAACAATTAGCTCCACGGTTTGATGCCTCTCAAGAACCATATAGGGTAAGAATAACTTGATTGTGTTGATATTGTCAATATGTTGTTACAAGTTTATAATGAATGGCTATCGCATAGTTGTAACGAGACTTAAATGGATCGAGTGTCACATTCTCCTTCTCTCTTTTAGTATATTACATGTTTGAGTATCGAAAAAATGTTCATTCATGGCCTCAGGCACAAATTAGACAACAAGGGGAGTTCGAGTCCATCCATCGCGACATGATGATTGGAATTAAGACATGGGAATTTGACCCTATGGATCTCGAGGACCCGTTACCCAATAATGAAGGCTCTGTTCACATATGGCAAGGGGACGAGGACGGTCTTGTATCTGTTGTTCTGCAACGATACGTTGCAGAACGACTACCCTGGGTTCGATATCACGAACTCAAGGGTAGTGGCCACATGTTTCCTTATGCAGATGGAATGGGAGATAAGATTATGAAGACATTCTTACTTGGAGAGACCTTCGTTTCATAAAAGTTTATGTTGCTCGGACTATTCAAAAATATCTTCGAGCACATGGTGGATCATCCAAAATGTATGTCCTTTTGCAAAATCACACAAAAGTACGGTAACATTTCTTAAGAATTCTAGCAACATAAATTAAGGTTCTCATAGCAAATATTCTAGCAAGTTATATGTAATTTTATTGAGATTTTTAATTCAAACATTTTATAATTTATAAAATTCAATCACATAGAATTCATTTTTTTTCTACTTGAACTATATATATATTTCTTTTATATATTTCCTAATCAATCAAATTATTATATAGTCATATTTTACTCACAAATCACAATACATATTTGTCCCAAAACCTGAAAACAAATATTAAATAATCATCATTGTTTAACCTCATTTCACAAAGCATCCCGCATTAAGCAGATCTTGAAAACGGACCAGCTAGGCAATATTTACTTGAAAATAATGCAAAATAGATATCAATTCAAGATAAGAATTAAAAATACTATCGCATTCATACTTTTAATATTGAACGTACATGTATATAAATAGAATTTTGACAATATATCGATATCACTTTCACTAAATGTTATACAAGCCAAAAAATTCTGCAGGACAAGACAACTTGCTGATGAAAATGACGCACATCTTTGTTTAAAGCAGTCTTAGTAACTTGTAGACAGGAGCGGAGCTAGAACATAGTCATACATTTAATAGATTTTAATAATTTAAACTTAAATTTTATATAGACTAGGGCTAGAAATAAATTTCTGATTTGAATTTTTTTAAGTTAACGTTTGAATTATTCTACTGCGAGTTATTTAATTTATTGAGTTAAAAACTTAAAATTAAATATTTTAATTTTATATATATATATATATATAAATTAATATATAATTAAAATTATTGAATTCGAGCAAACTCCGATAAATCTACTAGGTCTGTCCCTCCCTACAATAACGGCGACAAGCTACGATAGAGTTGGCTGCTGATGTATTTAATTGTCATTTAATGTTATAAATAAATAATTTTTTCAAGTCAAACAATTACTTCTGCATATAAAAAAAGTCTAAAGAATTGCGTATTATATATATATATATATATATTACTCCCTCTGTTTGTTGCCATTATTTTATTTATCGAAGTCAAACTATATGAACTTTGACTAATATTTTAAGATGCATTTTCGTCATATTAATATGAGAAGAATTGTAATTTATAGTATTTTCGTATAGTTTTTAACCATCTACATGTTATATTTTAAATATTAGATTTAGCTACTTCAATTTAGCTCTGAGGTTTAGTCGAATTGATCTCAAAAAACAAAATAGTGATAAGTAAAAATGAATAGAGAGAGTATTTATTTAAAGTCGTCATTTGAAATTGAATTTTGATGTTTTAAATCACCTTTCTGAATTTATTACTCTTTTATTTATTTATTTATTTATTTTGCTCTGCAAAAATAAAAAAATAGAATAAGGAATTATGTTATCAAGTATAAGAAAAAAAATTGAAGCAAAATATATGTATTTCGCCCCATTGCAGTTGTCATAATAAAGTTTGAAATAATCCTTAAGAAAAATTATTTAGAGGTATTGTTTGACTAATAGTATATCCTTATTTTATAATTAATCTATATGTGTGCCTCTTATTGTAGAATAACTAATGCTAAGGATAAAGTTAAAAAAAATATTAATTTTTTTCTTAATTATTTAAATTAATAATTATTTTTTAATATACCTGATAACTAAAAGGAAGGAGAAGTTTCTATATATACACACATTGACATACACTACAACTCTCTACAAAGAAGATATACTTTTAAATTCGAAACTTTTAATGATAGTTGTCGTAGTTTGCAAATTGAAGTAATCAAGTTGAGAATTATTTATTTTTTTTCTTTTAATATTTTTATGTGAATCAAAGTGTTAGATATTAGTTAATAGTTACGTTGATATTATTTGGTGTCAACCTTTATATATTTGCCTAATTATGTGAAATAATTACGAAAATTTCTTAATTAATAGGCTTCAGAGGAAGTAAAGTATATTGATAAATTAAAAAAAAGGTTGAGATTGACCAATTTATTTTTTACTGGGTGTTTACTGCTCATATATAACCGTCAAAATAAAATGTGATAATTTGCAAAATTTTGTGATCGTAATTTAAAATTTTCTCATAAAATTTTTATTTTAGATTGCAAAAAGAAATAAAAAGAGAACATTTTATTAAATAGTTATCCTAAAAAAGAACAATCAGTAAAAAATTTACGAATTTAAATAATCAAATTATAAAATAAATTGATAAAAATATCGGATAAAAAATTTTAAAAAAATTTTATGGATTTTATATTAGGGTTTGGCAAGATTTTGCCATATGACACTAAATTCCAACATGTTGATACTGAGTAGCATATTTAATTATCGGAAAAATTGGATTATGGTGGATAATGATATTTTTGTTTTTTGTATTTTATAAAATATGAGAAGTCTTTCTAGAAGCATGAAAAATTATGCAAATGTCACATCTTATTTTAATCACAAGTGTATTTCACTTTTCAAGATTTTACTTTTTAGTTGTCACATATTATTATTATCTAAACTTTAATCAAATGTAAATGTTCAAAATGTCTAGAAAGCATTCGAAAAAACATAAAGACAAAATGAAAAAGGGGTTAAAAGTATATTTGCCCTGTGATAAATCAAGTGAAAGGGAGACGAAAGCGAAGTTTAGCGAACTTTATAAGACTAATTATTAAATAAGTCATTATCAAAGAAGGCTCGAAAAATTTTTCTTCATTCATTATTAAGCCAAAGTCTCAAATTTCTGAATTAGTCTGTGCTTTTTCGAAGAATTCTGCACTATGTATGATAGATAACTGTTTTATATCGATTATTTTTAAATAATTATTACTAGTAATATGATTTTTTGTTATGTCTTTCCCTCTATTTTTTTAAGGAATTATGTGAATGATCAAGTCATATAAAATTACTTTCGTAGAGAATTTTTTATTATAAATTTTTTAAATTTAATCAAATCTTAATATGGAAGTTCAAATCACGTGAGATGACCAAAGTCCTTTGTCAACACTCGTGTAGAGAAAACCCCATATGGGTCACTATTTGAGAGTGAAAAATGTGGGATTTTTAGGTAACCAATGGACATGAGTGCACATGGGGTCACTCAAAATTATTCTGTTCTACTTTATGCACTATTTTTATATTATTAAATATTTAAATTACATAATAAATATAAATTAATATTTTAAATTATTTTATTACATAAATATGAAAAGAAATAAAATTTATAGTGTTTTTTTAAAAAAATAATTATAGAATATATAATTTAAAATTTTAAAATATTAAGTTAATTTAATTAAATTTAACTTGAAGTTGCAAATAAGTCAAATTAACTCGTATGCGAGAGTTGAAAAATATCAATAAATTAAAATAAAGGAATAATAAATTAAACAGCCATATCTCTAGAAAGCCTCCTTAATATATATGCATTATCTCACAAATTCAATTAATATGAAATAGAGAGTATAATTTTTTAAAAATTTCTTTAAAAAAATTATTAACTTTATAAATTGACCTTGTCGTGTTTTACGGGTTAACTTTATCAATGAAAAGTCCTATACCTTTTCCTTTAACGTGTTTCACAATCATATTTCCTAAGTACTTTAATACCTCTTAATTATTCTCACTTTTAAGTCTAGAGTTGAATGAAAAGGAAGTCTAAGAATATTTTTTAAAAATATATATAATTTTTTAAATTCTTGTAACTTTAAAGTAAAAGTGTTAAAAGACATTAAATGAAAAATATTCTAAAATAAATTGAATTATGTGATACATATAATACGTTAAAAAGAAAAATATTATGTATGATAAATTTAGCTATCTTTATCAATATTTAGTATTAAAATTAATATTTCATTATGATCTTCGTTGGTGATAAAAAGAAAAAGTCCAACTACATGTACCTTATCCATCTTAAATGGTGAAAAATCACCTCTTCAACATACAAAGGCACTAATATTTTATCTTATACTCGTCAAATAATTGATTCTAATATGAATTTATTAAATTAAGCTGTTATTATGTGTATTTGAGTTTTTGTCGAAAGTTCTTATGAATTTCTTACACTTAATATATAGTTTTTATAATTATTAACATTCTATATAATACTTTGTTCATGCATCAACATATAAAATTAAAAATATATTGTCATTATAAATACGTTAAGCAAGATATAGATTAGGAGTTGTCCTATTTTATTAGACACTCGAATAATGGAATTTATAAAAATTTAAATCTTATATAGATTTTTATCTATTTTAAAATATAACTTTATGTGTAAGTAAGATTACATAAATCGAGATAAATATTTATATAGTTGACTCAGATTTTCTAATTAACGTGTATATACAAAACTATTTATGGCTTATACATTTAGATTTCATTAAATCACTCAAATAAGTACTAGAATTTAAAATTTTTTAAAATATTAACTTTAATCACTCAGATTTAATATTCCATACTTATATTATAATTTAAATATATTTTATAAAATATTTAAAATTTGAATTTTTTTTTTATGTTTCAATTTATGTAGGTTTTTTTCGAAATAGAAAGTTTATAATTAATATTCAATATTCTAGGCATATATACATTGATATTATCACCACTCATTTTCCTAGGTGACCAACGGCATAGTGCACATGGGATTTACAAGAGTAAAATATCGTAGCCCCCTATCTACATATT
>JAABOM020000110.1:3591961-3610692 GCA_011800125.2 Solanum clarkiae | reverse complement strand
ACCCACCCCCACACAAATATACCCATCCCATATGACATTTCATGTGAGTTACATGACACCCCACATGAAATTTCACGCATATTTATAGGATCAACTTAAATTAAGCCGAGATGTCTATATGTGCATTTTCAAATATATTCCTCACATATTATATTCAATTAGCAGTCCTAAAAGTGGCTATTTGTCAAAGTTATTTGATTTGATTCATGCGTATATAAGGCCAATTGCCTTATATAGGCCAAAGTCCAAATAGTTCTAGTTCACATGTCTAATTTAACAACCTTTTGAAAAAAAAAAAATAATTACATTAGCGGAGAAATCAAGACGAAAGTATATATATTCAAATTTCTCTATAACAATATCCTTATTTAGGGTTTTTTTTGGCGGTTATGATAACATATAGCATAAACTAGATTCCAAAAGAAAACTTGATCGTTATAGTGAAGCGTTATTATAGAAGATGACTGTTGTAGAGATGTGCGACTGTATTTTAATATTTAGAGTTCATATTACAGTCAAAGTAGAGTTAATAAGTATTTCTTTATCGTTAATCACATAATTCAAATTCGAGTCTTAAAAATAAAATTTTCTTTGACAGAAAATTTATTATCTCAAAAAATATTGTTATTCGGTGTAAATCTAGATTAATCGATCCAAAGCGAATTTTCAAATGATTTTCCAATGTATTAAACCACTAAGAACTATTCGTGGAGGCCCTTTCAACATTTAATATATTATCTCATATATTACGATAAGTATAGTTTATAATTTATTTGATTTCCTTCATAAAATTAATAATGTAGATACAATTGAGTTTTTTTTTAAGATTTTCGTACATTTTTGAGGTTCGACTAATTTGGATATGTGTCACGTAAGAAATGGTTTATCATGATTTTTTTTTCCAAACATACGGTTTAACAGTGACAGAGCCAAAATTGTCACTACGAGGTTTCAAAATCTGAAAAAGTAATCACGCGAACTAGTCAAAAGGGATTCGACATCTACTATATACATATTAAAATTTATTTTAACCATATATAAATAATATTATTTTTCATCGAAGGGGGTTCAAATGAATTCACCAACAAAAGGGTAGCTCGGCCGATGCAGCTAGACACTAAAATCTCTGGCTAAGACTAGTGGAGAGATATATCACAATCATTGGTGGTGATATAAGTTTCTTTCTTTTTTGTTTTCCACCTAACATTTGATACTCAAATTAAAGCTCCGACTAGTTCTACATATATACTTCTAAAAGTGAAAACGCTTCAACAAAGATATTTATACTCAAGACTTTAATTCGATAAAGGTAAGAGATCCCATCTATATTTTATATGGAAACTTCAAGGAAAGGGAGCTAGCAAATATTGACTAAATATTTTTGCTGAAAACAAATCAAATAATTGCATTTATGAAATTAGGTAAAATAGAAAATGTCAAAACGTGGTGGTTGGTTACAAAATTTTTAATGTTGCAAGTTATTGTTCAACTACCCAAAGTTGACTAAAATGTATTTTCTAAATTCACATTAGAAAGTTAAACTATTGATAAAATGAGAAAAAGAAAGAAATTGAATCTAAATTATTGACAAAATGAGAAAAAGGAAAGAAACTAAAGTTAAATTATTGACAAAATGAGAAAAAAGAAAGAAATTCAAAGTCACACATTTTTTTCTCTTTCTTTTTTTTTTTTAAAAACAACTTTTGATATTTTCATGTTGTACTTGCTCTCCTCATATGTCTTTTTACTTTTTTTATTCGGTGTTTCGTATCTGCATTAAGATTCAACTAAATTTAAATTTTGCTTTGAAAAATTTCACATCAGATCAATAAAATACAAGACATGTCTTTATTGCCTGACTAAATCAAGATTTGCACCAAAAAGTCTTATATTGAGAAGGGTAAAATGTGCTCTAACAAAGGCGACTTCATATCACAAAACTCGAATTTGAAATTTCTGATTAAGAATGAAAGAATACTTACCACTCTACCATAATCTTTATCAATATGTGCGTTTTTTACATATATAAAAATATTTATAATTAAATAATGATTAAATTATGTATGTATATATATTTTTAACGTAAATATCAGATACCAATAAATTTTTTGGAATTAATTAAAAAGTTGCCTTGCCAATTCATATGGACAGGAAAACACATGTTGAAAAGAAAACACAACCTCTTTAATTCTTTATTTATTTTTTATTTTTTTTTTGTGAAACTATGAAACCAAACATTATTAAATAATTCTAGAAAACAAAACAAGATGTGAAATGTCATCCAATGATTTGTTGATAAACTTACCAAATACACCATTGACATTTTCTTGATTTTTGTGCTTTAAATTCTTTGAAAGAAGAAAAAAAAAATTGGCAGAAAAAATGAGCAAAAAAATTTCTGCAGCATCCGCCAGGTCTCATACTAGAAAAACTAATCAGAAAAGTTCAATTCCTCTTCCTTCAGGTGCTCAATTTTTCCAATTTTTGTTTGTTAGATTTTTCACATTTATTTTTATTTAGTTTGACGATGATATGAAATGAGCGTAAATGAAGAAATGAGGATTCATATGTACGATTCTGGCCTGTTTGAGACTGAGCCGTAGTTGTTATTGTTGTTAGAATGCCATTTACTTGATGATTTTCAGAAAGTTGTGATTTTTATTTGAAATTCTTCATATATTGAAGGAAATGGATTAAAGGGTTAATTTTGATATGTTTGTATAGTTTGATGATTATGATATTAAATTTGTTTGGTTGAAAAAATGAGTTAATGATTGTTCACATATTGGTGGGGTTAAACTTTTTAGTTTAGTTATTTGTATATACTAAATGAAATTTTAATAAAAATATAATTTTTGAGTCAAAATGTGTGACCGTCTCGTCTAAATACTGTTAGAGGAATCACACTTTGTTTTAATTAATAAAAGTCATATGAAGAATTTTAGTTTTGTTTTGTAATTTGCTTGAAAAATGTGGTTGAAATTGTTTATGTTGTTCAACATTCTAGCGTGAATTTTTCTTAAATCATAAAAGTTATGTTGTTTGGAGTTTGGATGCTTTAAAAATATTGCTACACTCTATTGAATGCTTAAAATGCACAACTTTTGGAGAATACTGATGTCTATGTTACTCGGACTCTTCAAAAGTGTCTGCATGTCAGATTCACCAAAAGTAGTGTATTTTTAGAGAATTCGACAAGGCTGTAGCATTGAAAATGAACAGTCTGACGCCTTCCTATATTTTTGAAGAGCTTGAGCAACATAGCATAAGAGTTCTTTTGTGGCAGAGCAAGTGTGTTTTTTTCTTCATGTTTTCTTGATTTTAAGCTTTGAAAGAGAGGAAATTTTCAGGTATGTTTGGGAAAATTCTAGTAGTTCTCTTCGTGGGGTTCGTGGCATATGCTTATCGCGCAATGCAGCCTCCTCCTCCGAGAATTTGTGGCACTCCTGATGGCCCTCCTATCACATCACCAAGAATCAAACTTAGCGATGGACGATACTTAGCTTACAAAGAACATGGTGTACCAAGAGATCAAGCAAAATACAAGATTGTGTTCATACATGGATATGATTCTAACAGACACGATGCTGTTGTTGCGAATGGCCTCTCTCAGGTATCTCTCATTCGTTCACCTCAACTCCGTCTTCATTTCTTTAGTTTATACGCCTTTTTTAACGTCCTATAGGTAACAAAATGATACTTGACAGGAGGATATTGACAGCTTGGGACTGTACATTGTTTCAATCGATAGGCCTGGTTATGGAGAAAGTGATCCTAATCCGAAAAGAACAGTAAAGAGCTTGGCGTTTGATGTTCAAGAACTTGCTGATCAGTTAGGACTCGGAGACAAATTCTACGTCATTGGATTTTCAATGGGAGGACAAGTTGTTTGGACGTTGCTCAAGTATATTCCTCACAGGTACTCATGTTATACGCGCAAGGGGAAGATTAATAAGCATCGATTTTCTAGCTGTTAGAACTTTTTCTTGTTCTTTCTCTGATAGTTATCAGACTGATTCAGATGTAGAGTATATGGATTATGTCGAAACTACTGTTCAGATATACTATTTGTTGCAATTTTATTGAAGTACTAGGGTCAGATGAACTCGGTGTTGTAATGTTGTGTCCTCTTTGTGTAAGTTGAGTTGTGTGATATGTGACAGATTGGCTGGAGCTGCTCTTCTCGCGCCAGTTACCAACTACTGGTGGCCTAACTTCCCCGCGAATTTGTCCAAGGAAGCGTTCAGCCATCAGCTTCCTCAGGATATATGGAATCTTCGCGTTGCTCATTACCTTCCGTGGCTTACATACTGCTGGAACACTCAGAAGTTTTTCCCTGCTTGTAGTGCTGCTTCTTACAACCCCGGTGCTCTTTCGTCCCAGGACCTTGAACTAATGCCCACGTATCGTGCCAGAAGAGATCTTTATGTAAGTGTTCTTCGACCCTTAGAGCAATGGTAAAGTTATGTCTGTGACTTATAGGTCACAAATTCGAGCTGCATTTCACTATACTGAGCTTTGATATTTTGATGTTATTAGTACTCGACTGTTGTTCTGATCTGCATTGCACCACAGGCTCAGGTGAGACAGCAAGGACTACACGAGTCACTCCATCGCGACCTAATGATTGGCTTCGGGACATGGGAATTCGACCCTATGGACTTGGAAAATCCATTTCCTAACAATGAAGGTTCAGTACACTTATGGCAAGGGGACGAGGACAAGCTCGTACCTGTAACTCTACAACGATACATTGCAGAACGACAACCATGGGTTCGATATCATGAAATCCCCGGTGCTGGTCATATGTTCCCGGTGCTAGATGGAATGGCGGAGAGAATAGTGAAAGCTCTTGTGATCGGAGAGAAAAATGTTTCATAAGAGTTGCATACACTAGGTCGTTCTTCTGGTTCACACTATACCTTTCATATGACTAGCTATGTTAGTTAGACTGTTCAAACATAAACAAACATAGGTGTGAGAATATTTTTCGAGAGTTCAAGTAACGTGTCATATTTTTAATAAGATAATGTCATTTTTATAGACTATTTTTCAATGGAATATTGTGTGAGGATTGATGATTTTTGTGGCTTTATATCTGAATTCATCATTATATTTTTATATGGTATATAGAATTTATAAGACAAAATTTCAATCATATTTTATAAAGTCCCTTGACCTCACATTCACTCTTGAGAAACCTTGGGTTCCTAAAATAAATGTGAATGTAATACGAATATAATATGAAAAAAATTCACAAAATATTTATATAATAAATTTAAGTATTACTATATATTAACTTGTCATCCTAATAACAATCTATAAATTTTAAATTTTGAATCTATCTTTTTTTAAAATTTCCTTTTAATTTTTAGATTGAAACCATCGCACCCTCACCTAAATATTTATGATTAGCATTATATTAATGCCATACATATAATAAATTCTAATTACTCATAAGAAAATATATTAAATAATAACCATGAGTAAGATCTAAGCATCAAAGCCATAAAATCTTCAAACTCACTCTTGATACTATAAAACAAGAGGAAGAAAGAACAATATATATATATATATTATTCATAATTTTATTATAATATAGAATAATAAAAAAATGTTTGGGTCAAAAGGTATCAGTTTCATCATATGTTAAAAAATTAAAATTACATCACAAAGCTGATTCACAGATCTCAAAATTAAATAATTTCAATTTTTATAATTTCAAGAATTTGGTGCAGCTAAAATAACTGGCAACAAGGAGGCTTTCAGCAGCTTCAGCTAGGGCTCATACTCGTAAAGCTAAGCAAAATACTTCTTTTCCATTTCCTTCTGGTGGGTTTTTGTTCTTTTCCCCTTTTTTCTCCTTTTTGGTTATAGATTTTCCAATTTTATTGTCTGTAGAAAATATAGTGGTGAAAAAACTGAATCTTTATAGCTAGGTAGGAGTCGTTTTTGTTAGAAAGTATTTTGTCGTCAATAACTTTCTTGTTTTAGAGCTGGATAGAGTCGTCTTTGTTAGACAACGGTTACAAATTTAATCAGGTTCTAACGTGGATACGAAATAGTAGAAAGTTGAAGTGTTTTTCCATAAATAGTTGATACAACCACTTTTGACTAAAAGTTAGAAAGGAGTAACTTTTCTTCTCCAACTTAAAGTATCAACATTTTTGAAGGGTAATTTTGGTCTAAAACTCTCTCAAAAAGTCTTCTTGTTTTCTTGAAATCTTTCCATTTTCAGGAGTGATCAGAAAGATGATTGCAGTTTTTGGAGTTGTGATATTGGCACTGATTTATAGGGCAATTAAGCCACCACCCCCAAAGATTTGTGGTTCCCCAAATGGACCTCCAATTACAGCACCAAGAGTGAAGCTTTCAGATGGGAGATATTTGGCATATAAAGAAAATGGTGTTCCTAGAGACCAAGCAAAGCACAAATTTGTTTTCATCCATGGCTTTGATTGTGTTAGACATGATGTTGCTTTGCTCACCACTACTTCTCCTGTATGTATCATCTTTGCTTGTTTGTATTCTTCCCCTTTGAATAGTTTTTAAGGTTGTTTTTATTTTATTGTGTATTGGTCTTTGTAGTATCTTCTGCTTTTGGGTATGATATTTTTGAGCTGATTGTCCTTCAGAAACAACCTCTCTATCTCTGTGAGACAGTGGTACGGTCCGCGTATATTTTACCCTCCCCAAACTCTACTTGTGTGATTTCACTACTGCGTATGTTGTTGTTGTATTGGTTTCTGTCTTGAAGTCTTGACGTACTTAGATTTGTGTAGGAAAGTTTCAGTTGTAAGGTTTCTGACCAAAGATGACTCCATTTATCAAGATTTTTGGTTAAGGATGGAGGGGTACTTTTAAAGGTTGTTTTGGTATTCTTGTTGGTTTTTCATCTGATTTCACGTCAGGAGGTCCGACTTTTTAAAGCTTTTGACCAAATGAGACTCCATTTTTAAAGCTCGAACCTTAGACCTCTAGTCAATGGAGGGGTAATTTTAAAGGTTGTTTTAGTATTCTTTTTGGTTTTCTATCTGAAGGGGAGCCTTGGAGTAATCGGTAAGTTGTTGTCATATGACCAGGAGGTCATTGGTTCAAGCCTTGGAAATAGCCTCTGGCAAAAATGCAAGGTAAGACTGCGTACAATAGACCCTTGTGGTCGAGCCCTTCCTCGGATCTTGTACGTAGCGAGAGCTTTAGTGCACTTGGCTTGCCCTTTGGTTTCCTATCTGGTATCCAACACCCTGCCGAATTTGCATCGGGAAGTCACACTTTTAAGCCTCCTGACCAAATGTGACTCCATTTTTGGAGCTCAAATCCTTGATCTTTGGTTAACAATTGATGGGTACTTTTAAAGATTGTTTGAAGTCTTCTATTTGGTTTCCACCTGTAGTATTCTGAATTTGCATTGAAAAGTCCCAATTTGAGGGTGAAGGCTCCCAACAAAAGCGACTTTATTTATAGAACCTGAATCTAAGATTTCTATTTAAGGATGTAGGGATATGTACCGCCCACCAGCATTTTGTGATATGAATATAATTGTGGCTGCAATTAATGAGATTTTATTTGTGGTTGCAGGAGCTTATGCAAAGTTTGGGAATATATATAGTGTCAATTGATAGACCTGGTTATGGTGAAAGTGATCCTCATCCAAAAAGAACACCAAAGACCTTAGCTCTCGATATCGAAGAATTAGCTGATCAACTGGAATTGGGATCTAAATTTTATATTATGGGATTTTCTATGGGTGGACAAGCTGTTTGGGGCCTTCTCAAATATATTCCTCACAGGTACAGTTTAGTTTGCTCACATCTCGACTATTTTAACAAAGTATCTGTTATGTCCCACCAGCACAAATACGGTTAACTTTGTCTACCAATGCTTAAGCAACTTGATTTTTCAGAGGAAGTAGTTTAGTTCTTTCGATTTAACTTATAGATACTGACGATGCAAATGACTTTTGAAATATTAGTGTATGTTAATCTGTCGTAGTTATCTTTTAGGTAACCTTCTTGGGTGCGTGTAGGTTTCTATCTTAACTTGTGACATTTGAAATGTGTTACAGATTGGCTGGAGCAATTCTTCTAACACCCGTGACTAACTACTGGTGGGGTAGTTTTCCTGCAAACTTGACTAAACAAGCGTACTATGAACAACTCGTGCAGGATCAATGGACACTTCGCATTGCACACTATTTTCCATGGCTGACTTACTGGTGGAACACTCAAAAATGGTTTCCTTCTTCCAGCGTTGCAACGTTCAGCGAGGATATTCTTAACGAGCAAGACAAATTACTAATGCCTATCTTTGATTCATATCAGGAAAAATATTGGGTAAACACTCGTTTAGCTTCTTAGCATATCCACATTTCAGATAGAGTAACATCAAGTCTAATACAGTAAAGTCTGGGATAGAGTCCTAACTTGCTATAACTAGTTAAATTATGCTGATAGTGTAAAATTTTCTTTATAATGTCGTTGTATTTAACTTAACTCCACAATTATACGTGCGATTCTGATTCTCCTAATTCTTGTTCTTGCCTAATGCATACTAGCGACTAACAATGACTAAACTCTGAGTTTTGTTTTTGATTTGTGGTTAGGACTTGGTAAGACAGCAAGGAGAATATGAGTCAATTCACCGTGACATAATGATAGGTTTCGGGACATGGGAATTTGATCCGATGGAACTAGAAAACCCATTCCCTAACGGTGAAGGCTCTGTTCACATTTGGCAAGGCGATGAAGACGGTCATGTACCTGTCATTCTACAACGATTCATCGCGAAGAAACTACCTTGGATTCACTATCATGAAATGAAAGGTGGAGGTCATATGTTTCCATGGGCTGAAGGGATGGGAGATAAAGTCATGAAGACTTTCTTACTTGGAGAGCCTTTTGTTATGTAAAAGCTATTGGTTTTAGTATTAGATTCAAGGGCTCTTTGTCATTGAACAAATTTGAATATTTTGTTCATTGTTAAATTCAACTTAAGTCAAATTATGTCTCTCGGATTCTTCAAAAATATCGTTACATGTGAGTTAAATCCTCCAAATGCTGTACAGTTTTGAAGGGTTCGAGCAACAATGTAGGTTTTTGATCTCTTGTCATTGAACAGACTTGAATATTTGTTTTTTTTGGTGTTCATATATTCCTCAACATAAAAGGAAAAAAAGAGAGTAATTCCCCGAAGGAAAAATTATGTGGACAAGTAAACATATATTGGTTAATTAGTTAACTAGCTATAGTTTGAATTAGTTACGATTCGCGGCAAACATATAAGTATAATTATAGTTTGAGTTTTGTATAAGTCACGCGATTTATATAAAAATTGTGCTATGCATTATACAACCATATACAAATGCTATGCAGATTATACAAATGCAGCTATAATTATAGTACTAAATGTAATTATTCAAACTATAGCTATGTAACATAATTAAGGTAATTTTGAGTGATTATATGTGAAATTTCTCGTAAGTCCAATTATAATATATTAATATCAATAATTGAATTTAAAAAAAAAATAATAAAAAAGGGGAAGAAATTGAAAGAGAGATATTTTTGTCCAAAGTGGTGATATATCATGTGCTCAAAATTACATCAACAATTTTAGATCAGAGCTCAGATCTCTTCAACTTCCTACTTTATATCTTAAAATAAAGTTCAATTTTTGTAAATCTAGAGTGTAAATTAACATAATTTGTAATTGAAAATCAAGAATTTGTTGCAGCTGAAGAAAGATGGCAACAAGGAAAGTTTCAGCAGCTTCAGCTAGGGCTCATACTCGTAAAGCTAAGCAAAATACTTCTTTTCCTCTTCCTTCTGGTGGGTTTTCATTTTCCTCCTTATTTTCTGTTTTTTTGAATTATTTTTAGAAAATATAGTGAAAAAACTGAATCTTTATTATGTAAAGTTGATAACTTTGTAGGATTTGGTGGAAAGTTTAGATTTTGATTTTGGTTTTGATAGTTTTAATCACATTTGGATGAGTTTGTTGGGGCATGATACTGATGAACTGAATCTTTATTATGTAAAGTTGATGAGTTTCTTAATAAGATGTCTCGGGTTCGAGCTGAGGTAGTGAGATGCCTTTTTTTTTGGAGTATTTTATCCCCAATGTGGGATTTCCAGTGCGAATTTGGATTTAGTAGGGTCCTAATGTGGGTACTGGACACTGGGTTGGGAAACCATAAACAAAAGTTGATTAACTTTGTTACATTTGGTGGGAAGTTTTGATTTTGATTATGGTTGCCCTTTTAGAGAGCATTTTATTGCCATGGTTTATCTTATTATGTGTTAGTTTATCTTATTTACATACTGTCATTATTAGTCGCTCTTTTCTGTTCCCTTCCCTTCATATTGTCATATCTAGCTCTTTCTTGCTTACGGGTTTTGAGATGATTGTTCCCAGGAAACAATCTCTCTACTTCTATGGTAGTGGTAAGGTCTGCGTACATTCTATCCTCCCCAGACCCCACTTGTGAGACTTTATTGGGTATGTTGTTGTTGTTGTTTATCACCATGGTAGGATTTTTTGGTGCAAATCCCGGTTTAGTTGGGTCCTCGTGTGGGTTCCAAATGGGAGGGAAACCAAAAGCAGAAGTTGATGAGTTTGTTACATTTGGTGGCAAGTTTTGATTTCGATGTTTTTTCTCTCATCTGGATGAGTTTGTTGGGGCACATAGAATATCATGATGAAATGTATCTTTTTTATATAAATTTGATAACTTTCTTAACTAGCAGTGTCGGGTTCAAATGAGATAGGGAGTCCATTTTGTTGGGCTCAAGCTGGGTTAGGGAGTTGCTTTTGTTAGGGAGCATTTTATCCCCAATGTAGGACTTCCCCGCGTAAATACCAATTCATCCTGATCCAAGTGTGGGTACAGGACACTGGGTTGGTAAACCAAAAGCAGAAGTTGATAAGTTTTGTTACATTTGGCAGAAAGTTTTGATTTTTGATTATAAATTTGCTTTTCTTCTTACATCTGAATGCCCATATTAGTATTATTATCCTTCTAAATTATTTGAATTCTCAATTATCTTGCAACTCAAATGAGATCATTTCAGGGACGTTTGCGAAAATTCTTCTGGTTGTTTTGATTGGGTTATTGGCGTGGGGTTATCAGGCAACACGACCGCCTCCCCCTAAGACCTGTGGGTCCCCAGATGGTCCTCCTGTCACAGCACCTAGAATCAAACTTAGTGACGGGAGATACTTGGCTTACAAGGAGATTGGTGTACCTAGAGAGAATGCAAAATATAAGATTGTGTATATCCATGGATACGATTGTTGTAGGCATGATGTTCCTCTCGTTAACACCCTCTCTAAAGTAACATCACTTGATTCTTTTACTCTTATTCTGTTATGGACCTATTTTTTGTATTTTGGACATAATTTTTGGTTTTTTGCAGGATGTCATTGAAAGTTTAGGAGTGTACGTTGTTTCCTTTGACAGACCTGGTTATGGAGAAAGTGATCCTAATCCGAAACAAACAGTCAAGAGCTTAGCTTTTGATATACAGGAGCTTGCCGATCAATTAGGTCTTGGATCCAAATTCTATGTTATGGGATTTTCAATGGGGGGACAGGCTGTTTGGACTTGTCTCAGATACATTCCTCACAGGTAATCCCATTTTCATCAAATGAGGAACCAAGTTCTTTTATGAAGAGGACTTAAAATATAAAGAAGTGAACACATGAATAAACCAATAACATCTGTTACATATACATTAAAAAAATAGAGTTAATGGCAAAAAACATACCTAAACTATCACCTTTTCGTCAGTTTCACATATCAACTATCCATTGTTCTATGTACCTAACTAAGGTATCACCCTTTTACAAGTTTCATACCTCAATTATCACTCCCTTTGTATTAAAACATACTTCGCACTGAGTTGGCCTACATGCGCTTGTCGGTGATTAAGAACAAATATTTGACAACTCAGCATCGAGATGTGCCTTAATTCTCACAGGGAGTGATAGTTTAGGTAGGTCCATAGAACAATGGATAGTTGAGGTATGAAACTCACGAAAAAGTATAGTTTAGGTGTGTTTTTGACCATTAACTCTAAAGACTAACTTTGACCTTGTAAATATGGAACAATTTCTGGAAGGGGCTTCGGATGAACCTGTTGTCCCCCTTAGCTCCGCCCATGTTCATATGGAATTTGTGTAGTTTGTGGAAGAAAAGCAGAATCTAAAGATATGTCAACTCCATTGTCAGGGGCAGAAATTTAAGATTTTTGTTATATGATTGTTTATTTGTTTTATTAAGTTATTTGAAATGAATATCATGATTCAAGAATCACATTTGTTACTTGAATAGGTTGGCAGGTGCAGCTCTTATTGCACCAGTGGTCAACTATTGGTGGCCTAGGTTACCTGTTAATATATCCCAAGAAGCATTCAACCTTCGGCTTCCTCAAGACAAATGGACTCTTCGCGTTGCTCATTACCTTCCGTGGCTCACTTATTGGTGGAACACTCAGAAGTTCTTTCCTGCATGCAGTGCTGCAGGTCACAACCCTGCGATTTTCTCTTCAAAGGACCTAGAGCTAGTTTCCAAGGGAAGTTGGAGCCCAGACGATCGTGTAAGCGCTCTTTACTTTAATATAGGTTTGTTACTAAAATGCAGCTATAGATGGCCTATTTTTTGGTCATAAGCTATGTTGCCTGAATTCACCAAAAATGTTGCCACACCTTTGTCAGATCCTCCAAAATGCACTACTTTTGGATGATTTGACACCCCCTGGCCTGGTGACTATTTTGAAGAGTTTGAGCAACATCGGACATAAGTATTATTTGACCATAGCATGTTCATTGAGCAATATTTTCGAAGTACCAGCTACTTTTTATAGCTAAACTAACATTCTGTTCATTTTATC
This sequence comes from Solanum clarkiae, assembly GCA_011800125.2. Classification (NCBI taxonomy): domain Eukaryota; kingdom Viridiplantae; phylum Streptophyta; class Magnoliopsida; order Solanales; family Solanaceae; genus Solanum; species Solanum clarkiae. The sequence continues at coordinate 3,597,802 of JAABOM020000110.1, read as the reverse complement.
AAAAAAAGAAAATAACTAATCCAGTTCGCATCATTCTCCGCACTTCTCTAGTTTTCTTTACCCCATAGCAGAGTTTGTTAGATCCATGCTGGATTACATAGATGTGTCAAAAAGGGGACTTCTCTTTCTATGTACAGAATTTGTGTGTGTTTAAAAGGTTGCAAAAGTGTAAAAGTTCGTCACTAGTATCTAAAGGGTTTAATTCGATAGAATCAAGGTGGTCTGCAGAGTCCAAGAGCTTAAAATCTGGGGGCTCGAAAGGAGAAAAGAAGATGTTAGGGAAGATGGTATTGCAGCTACCTTATAAATTTTTAGTTGGAAATTATCTGAGTTGAGCTTGAGCTTGTCTGCATACTTGAGCTTGGAAACCACCTCAAACTTGGCTTAGGAAATATTTACCCATCTTAGGCTTGAACTTAGCGTGGGTGATATCTACTTTCTCCTATTTTCTTCAATCCACATTTTAGCTCTGGAATCAACTGTAATAGACCACTATAAATTTTCGGCTAAGTAGTTGATGGCTGGTATTCTCGTCAGTTGGTTTTGAGTTAGTCTATGCTTTGGAGTACAGCACGCAGCCTACTGAGTCATTTGGAAATGCAATTGAACCTCCTGTTTAGGATTATTGCAATTGAAGTTCACAAGAGTAAATGTGACAAATTCATGCTCACCAAAATGTAGCAAGTTTATGCTTATAGAAGCTGAATCAAGATTTGTTCACGCACAAGTTGGTTAATCTACAACTATAACTCCAGCTTAGGTTCGTGAGGAATAAATATATGTTAAAGTGAAGCATTGATATGTTAAAGTACATTGAGGTCAATCATAATATTTCCAATGATAAGGATTGATCGTTATTCAACAAAGAGACATAACAAGGCATAATGGTTAGACTTTCTTTTCCTTTTGATGACGAATTAGATCCCCCCCTTGGAAATAAAGCATATTAGTTAATTTAGTTCGGTACAAGCATCAACTAGTGGCATAATGAATAATATTGTCTATTGTAATGGTTCATCGTTGATGTCTAGGTAGGGTTCTTCAGAGGACCCACATTTGTTGAAACCTCCAACTCTTGCTTTTTGAGTTACGAGGCGTTTAACAAAAAGGGGGCCTAATAAGCTTCTTGTGTATGGAGAAGTGGGTGAGAACCATGGGAGACTAGGCTTCAAATCCTATCAGTGATTCCAAACGAAAAAAGAAACTAGGGAATTTCTTCCATTTGCCTAGTTCTTAGTTGGCAGGTTATCGGTGCCAAATGAAATAGTCAAGGTGCATGCGAGTTGGCCTAAATACCATCTTTATGGAGAAAATGTTTGTTGTGTATGTAGATGTGATGTATAGGACAATAGGCCTTACGATTGCTCTTTACATAATGATGCTAAAATCTTTGAGTTTTTTCCATTTTCAAAATCGCAGTCCATTCAAGTTGTGGCCTATTCTTGTGTGAACTCTACATTGACTTCCGATTTGCTGCATTTTGTCGTGCAACTTAGCCAATTCATGTATAACATAACTGAGTTCAGAAAATGATGGTCTGTTAAGAGAATTTCTTAATTCTTTTGCAAGTTACATGTTTTCATCCGAAACATCATAAAATATCAGCCTGTAAACTGGCCTGCTAGACTTGCAAGAATTACACAATTGGGAATGTAATATATGCTTTGATTAATTAATCTTGCATTCACATCGTGGTCAACGATATAATCAACAGTTTATGTAATAACAGGACCCTTTGATTGGCAATTTTTTGCTTGTAACATAGCTTCTAGGCATCGACGTTTTAAAGCTTTCATTCCTACAGGGAGATATCAGTAAGCTTATGCTTCTTTTCTTGTAAGTAGAAAATTAAACACTACCGGCTAAGCTTTTGTATATAAAAAATCAAAGGGATAGTCGTCAAAAACACACTTGAACTCACTTTTTCATGAGTTTTACACTCAGAAATATTAGTTGTTCCCTTTTTCAACCTGAACTATCACTATCTATGTATTTAAAACACACCTAGTTTAGTAGATAGTGGTAGTTCAGGTAGGAAACAGAAACAACTGAAACTCGTGAAAAAGTGATAGTTCATGTCTATTTTTTTACCATTAACTCAAATTTTAATCGAGGTGCAAAGTTGTTTCTTGTTTCTGGTCATGTTCTCATGCTTGCTTCTCGAGTCTAGTCCGTGCTGTCAAGGGCATCAAGTGTTTGACTAGGCTTAACAGCCAAACACGTGCTATGTTGCTCGGACTCTTCAAAAAGGTCAATGGTGTGTGTCAGATTCTCCAAGCGTTGTGTATTTTTGGAGAATCTGACACACCACGCGATTTAGAATGCATGTACATTTTAGTAATTTGCTTTGTCTAATAAGTTTGTATCGAAAACAGATAAGTTTATAATTTCTTATGCTGTTTTAAGCTCATTGTTTCTGTTACCCATTCTCCATCAGGCACAGGTAAGACAACAAGGAGAATACGAATCCCTCCACCGCGACTTAATGATTGGATTCGGAACATGGGAATTCGATCCAATGGATCTTGAGAACCCGTTCCCTAAAAATGAAGGTTCTGTTCACTTATGGCAAGGCGACGAGGATAAGCTCTCGCCCGTCACACTACAAAGGTACATTGCACAGCAATTACCATGGATCAAATATCATGAAATTCCAGGTGCTGGTCATTTGGTCCCAATGATGGATGGAATCGGAGAGAAAATTGTCAAGGAGCTTTTGAACGCGTAAACTCAACCATTTTTATAGCTCGTGCAACGTTTCATCTTGCACGTCGGGATGTGTCTTGTTTGCCTACATACCTCAGGTTTCATCGCTCGTTCGATTTTTTATATTTTGATGTCAAAATTTTGACTTTGAGATAAGTACTTTTGTATTACAAATTCTTATTGTGTCCCTTTTGTAATCAATGATAGTAATATTAAAACATGTTCTATTTTCCCTTGGTTTTTAAGGAACCAATCCCTTTTAAATAGTAGCGTAATTTAAGCGCTTACCATCTCGTCAAAAGCTATAGTTAACGATGCAATCATATACTAACCAAGCTCATCAAACAAAGTATTTTGTTTGACAATTGCGAGATTCTATTATGAGTTCATTCTATTAAATAACTCGAAATTTAAATCACTCACTTGCTTTAACTATGCCTCATCATTGCCATAAATAGAATGTTGGTAAACACAATTATTGTCTAAGGTAATAATTGTTTTTTGATTTAATACTCACTCAAGTTCCTATATTATTAAAACTAGTAGTTAGATAATGGATATATTGTTATTTTATGAATTTGTTTTTTTAGGGAAAAAAATTCACAAGACCTTTTTAATTAAAAAAATAACTTTTTTTCAAAGAATAGGACCAAGTTGTGTAATCATATATTTCAACAACATATGCACCATTTACCTAATTAAAGTGAAAAAAAGGAATCATTAGAAATATAATTATTATTGTGTATGTTTAGTGGCTATCACCATAACTAATTTTTCCAAGTGTCTCATGCTCTTTGCCTTAAGTTTAAAAAAGTGGTCATCAATTTTTCCCACTATTTGATTTTTAAAAATTATTGCATCATATGAGTTGTACCCAACCTCAATAGAAGGAATAATGAAAATTAAAAAAATACAATATTTTTTCCTGATATATCTAATATCTAATATTTGAAATTTACCGTCTGACTAATTAGTTCCACATAGTGCATGACCTACTCAATGAGGAAGTGTTCCCTATCTGCGGTTTCTCCGAGACTCAAATCTGAAATCTCGGAAAAATATCTCATTCATCCCGTCGTACCCTCGATTGTGTAATGAAACATTTTTTCCCTTGATATATCTAATCATCTGCTATTAGAAATTTACTATTTGACCAATTAACTAGGTTCACACGGTGCATAACCTATTCAAGGAGGAAGTCTTCTCTCTCTGGGATTTCTCTAGGACTCAAATTTAAAATATCAAGAAGAAAGATCTCATTCATGCCACCATACCCTCGATTGTATAATACAAGTTTTTCTTTTTTTTTGGAATACAATCATTTAGTATTCAGAACATACTGATCTAATTGATTCAGATGTGCATTGTATATGGCATTTATCAAAAAAGAGCTTCTCATAAGATTTTTTTTTCATTCACAAGCTCAAACTCGAGAGATCTTTAACTTATAAAAATGAAAGGAACTCGTTGTATCACGAAAAAGCATACCATCAATCTCACATAATTTCACATTGCTTGCAAAAGAAGGGACATTAAAGTAATTTCATAGAATGTTACCTCTATAAAAATCACACTTGCACAAAAAATAATAAATCAAAGTGTACTAAAACTCAATAAAAATGTACCCAAAACTTCTTGTTTTGGTACTCACTAATTTTTTCTTACTAGCATTTGCCTCTGACCCTGACCCTATCCAAGATTTTTGCATCCCTAACACAAAAATACCACCATGTAAAAATTCCAAATTTGTAACACCTGATGATTTTATATTTCCCGGTGTAAAATCACCGGGAAATTTCTCCGACACGGGGCTCGCATCTGTGTCCGTGAACCCCTCGATAGTTCCAGGACTCAACACGTTAGGTATGTCATTCGTACACATTGAATTGAACATTGGTGGAATAAATCCTCCTCATTTTCACCCTAGAGCAACCGAAATCGCCTACATTATCCGTGGGAAAGTTTATTCAGGCTTTGTCGATTCGAATAATCGTGTCTTTTCCAAGGTAATTGCACGAGGGGAGGTCATGATTTTTCCCAAGGGTCTAGTACATTTTATGATGAACGTCGGAGAAACTCCGGCGATGATTTTTGGCTGTTTCAACAGCCAAAATCCAGGAAATATAAAAATTCCAGCAACAATTTTTGGTTCTGGAATAAATGATCAACTTTTGGAGAAAGCTTTTGGATTGAGCCTTAAGCAAATTGTTGTAATGAGAAGGAAGTTTTTTCCAAAAAAAACTTAGATAAAGTGGATCATTTTATTATTACCTTTTTGTATTTTTTTTAATTTGTTCTCAATTATACCCCTTGTTATGTTTATGAATTATTTTTTGTTTTTTTTTTTCTTTTCAAATGGATTGCATGTAGTGAATGATTTATGACACATTTGTTTGTTTGTATACGTACTAAAGGCTTTTTTTTTTTTTACAACATTCATAGTTGAGGTTTACAATTTTTCGAAGGATCGAAATCGTTGTTGGATATTGCTCAGTCTGATTATAACTTAATAATTAAATAATTTACATTAAACTTGATAATAATAAGTAATTATTGCGATATAAGGCACTTATTCATAAGCCTACGTATCATATACTTTGTTAAAAAGTGGCAAAAACACAATAACATCGTGAGACTTATATAAAAATTTAAAAATTAATTTAATTTTAAAATAAACTCCGCAAAAAAAGAGAATATAACAAAAAATAACCTGTAAATTCAAGCAATCAACTCGATAAATTAACTACCATCATATTCCATGTGAGACAAATTTTTTGTCTGGTCAATATGTGCAAGTGTCAAACTATGATTTATTTATTTTTGCATTCGTATGTTATAAAACTAATTAGTTACAAAAATCCCGTCCAACATATGAGTCTATTATATTAAAATAAAATATAAAATTTTTAGTGTCTATAAAAAAATTCTTGTTGAAGCAGACATGTCGATAAAAACGTGCTTGCTTGAGTTATAAACTACAACAACAATATATCCCAGTGCCTCAAAAGGCTCCCGCTCATTACGGGGCGAGGGGGGTTGGATGTACGCAGCCTAACCTCTATGTTTAAAAACATAAAGCGATTGTTTCCAGATGACCCATGAGGAGCGTCGAAAGTTGCATTGACTAACTGCTAC
>JAABOM020000110.1:3566247-3584197 GCA_011800125.2 Solanum clarkiae | reverse complement strand
ATCGTGTGAATATTTTTTTATATTATCGGTACATAAAATTTTAATACACCAACTACTTAAGAAAATTTTACACTATTAAGTTATATTTATTTATTTTAGTAAATTTTTTTTTAATTTTCAAAACTATAAATTTCATAGTTTAAAAAGATTTATCTATACCTCATATTATTTTTTTAAAAAAAATTCAAATTCATATTTTTGTGTGTGTGTTTATATGATAGCCATAAGCTTTCAAGGCAAGTCATGTCCCACCTTATCAACTTACCTATCAAGATGGGATGTATAATAATAATTTAAAGAAGAGACAACATGACTCTTATCTAACATCATGATGACATAATAGAGATAAGTTTGTTAATCAAGTTAATTAAGACTTTGTTAAAAATAAAGTAAGACTTGATTAACATCAACTTGTTTCTTATACATTGGATTGGAATATTAGTTTAATTAGAAGGGGAGGTTTCCTTTTTTTAAAAAATAAAAAATTATTAAAAACACCTCTAAATTAGGCGTAAGTTATTAGTTTCGTCCTCAAATTATTAAAAGTCTTAAAATAATTCCTTTACTTGATTAACTAAACTAAAATACACTTTTGAAATTGTCACAAGTGTTAAAAATACCCCTTAATTTGACAAAAATTAATGGTGTGTTTTACTCTTTCTTATAAGATTAAGGGTGTTTTTAAATTTAGCTAGTCAAGTAAAAGAGTATTTTTAAAACTATCAATAATTTAAAAATGAAGCTAATAATTCGTGATAAGTTTAAATGTGTTTTTAATATATATATATATATTTTTTAATATAAATTTAAGATGTACTTCAAAAGAATTAAAATTAAAAGTGTAGAAGGTGGAAAGTTAACTTTTGGGAGAAGGCAAAAGTTCTTTTTGAAAGGATACTTTGAATCATAAAAATATATTAAAATGTACGATTAATCAATATTTATCAAATTTGGAGAAGAATATTAGGAGAAGGCAAGAGTTTTTATTTATTTACGAAGACAGTACAAGAAGTACAATATTAATTTTAATGTCGTAACCAAAAGATTACGTTTAGTTAAGTGGATGTCATTTTCTACTAGTAATTTTAAGGAAATATTCAAATGCCAAAGGAACAATCAAGACTTTGTAATTATCTTTTATTATAATTAAATTAAAATTTTATATTATTAATTCATTGTGTGAATGTAGAGTGGAACCTTTTTCCTTATGGGAAATTATAGAAAATGATCAATTGGATAGCACAATTTTGAATAGAAAAAAAATGATATTATAAATCTTTTGTATGTATTATGTATGTATTGGTCTCTTGTATTATATTTTATTGATCTTGCATAAATAAACGGGGATATAATAAACTTTCTTAATATAAAAAATTTCACATCTACAAAACATGAAAGAGATGTTGGGTATATAAATAATCATGTTTTACCTATTAGTGGCACGTTTTAAGCCGTTCAAATCTAGACCTAATCGAAAATATCAGTAGCAAACTGAACCATTATATGAGAAGTGTACGAATACCCGATTTTGAAACTATTATTTAAGCTATAGTCGCAATACATAAACATTTACAAAATTGACCACTTTGGAATCAACTTGAGGCATAAGCGATCCAAGTTGCAAGAAATCGCATCTGAAGTGTGACAACAAATTTTTGACATTTTTTCGTGAATTTTGCTTTATAAAGCCTAAAATTTTGATATTTTTTTTTATTGAAATTTAGTTTGTCAAGTTCGAACTTCAAACATGTAACTATGAAGTTTCAAGCATATATGTTTTGAAATTGAAAGTAGTCTTTCTGAAGTTTGAACTATTAATCTTCATTCTTGTCAATGTTTTTAAGTTTTTCCAACAATATCAACTTAATTTAAAGTCAATTTTCACATACAAAATTCAAAACTCACTTTTGTAACAATAATAATTTTAATGTTAAAAAACTTTGTGTGGTTGTGTCATAAATGGCACAATGCAAAGACTATATAACTCAAATAATATTTATGAAGGATTATAAAATCAATTTTTCCTTGAATAATGGAGATGGGCCCTTTATAACATTTTCCTCGAAAAATGCTTTGGGCCTCTTGCTTCAGGCCCAACTAATTTGTTCAAAGGTTAATGGGCTTAGGGGGTCAGCCCATCCCACTCCTTCTGTTGAATCTTGCAAAGGGCCCAAAACATAACCCAACTTCTAGCCCACTAATGCTAGTTTGGGCCACGGTTCGATTCCAATCGCAACCTTAATCGGTTCAACCTTTTACTCTTTTCGTCCCATTTTATGCCATGAGTGTAGGCTTAGTCCTATGAGACTCATAATAGAACTCATTAGAGTTCTAATATTGGAGAAGTTGCATATTTTATCATTCAGGTAAAAATAGTATAGTTTTATCATTCAATATTCATAACTAGATTTCTATTCTAGTTCATATATAAGGCAACATTTTATCTACTCAAATATACAATCATACGTTATTTTGAAAGTGATATGAAAATGTCATAGTCACCCTAATAATAATGTCATCTTGTCCAAATATATATATACATTAGAGTATTAAAAAAACAGATTTAACTATCGATTGACTGATAAGACTCAAGTAAATAAATTATTTAAGAGAGCGACAAATAATAGCTTATGTATTTCAAATAGATTCAATAATTTGTTTGTATACAAAAGAAAAAACTATTTTTACTCTGTTGGTATAATATTTTTTTAATGATCAAAGTTCAATTGAATCTCATTTTTTACCAAAAAAGAAATATGATTATACCTCACACAATAAATATAAGTTATGCATTTTTTTTTCTTGACAAGTGAAATTTGTTACTAAATAATTTAAGATTTTAGATAACATTGACATGTGTTATTTTAGCTATTCATTTGGCATGCCAAAGTTAAAAGGTAAACAAAAGGAAAAACTTATTTCATTAGTCAAAAGTACTACAATGCGGACAAATTCTTTTTATAATATAAAATATTTATTGAGATTGGGAAGCACATCGTAAATAGTGATGATTGAATCTGCATTAAATTAATGTTAATATTAAAATATTTTTTGTTAATTATATGGCACAATTTTTATTTGCTTCATTTTTTTCTCCTTTCCACACGGATTCCCAAAAGAAAAAAAAAACAATCTTTTTGTCTTTTATCTACTTTAATTACGAAATAACTTTTAAATAGAATTGAAAAAAAAAAAAACTATTATCAAATAAGACTTCGTGTCATTGTGTTTTTGAGGTATTCAAGTTTTTTTCTTTTTCTCATTATTTTCCCTCCCCGCATCGATCAATTTAATTTGATTTTATATATTATTAGTTTGATTTATGAATTTTTAATTCTTAAATATGTTAAACTAATAACAAATTAATAAGATATATTTTTATCGATTTTTGGTCCTTAACAGTTTGATTTTCGATTTTTGATTTACATAATAAGAAAATACTCATAAAATAAATATGCGACTTCTCTAACAATTTGACGCAATACGATGAGTTACAGTAAAATAAACAAATTAATTAAGCATCTAAACTTAATAATATGAAGTATTTGACCTCCTATTCTAATTTACTTTCCGACAAAAGGGTTATACATTGAAAATCAAACAAATACATGACTTACAAGTATTGATTTAGTATCAAGTGATGTTAAATTATTAATATTAATATTTATGAAAGGCTAAAGTAGTAAATTATTATAATCTTAATAGGTTATCGATCTACCCAATAACTTAATAACCTGATAACAATAAATAGAACCCGAACCGATAAACCCAATATTCTTTTTTTATAAAACCATTAAAAATTCATTAACCCAATAACAATAAACCAGTAACCTTTTTTTTTATTCGACTTTTACACACTCTTACTTTCTTTAGACTTTCATTTTCTTTTTTCACAATTTGGCTAATTAATGATATTAAAACATGTTTCTATTTTACTAACTAATCCAAACTATTGATCAATAATTTAAATTTAGTTTAGTGATAAAAAGTGTACATGATCTAGAGCTAGAGACAAATTTCATATTTGAACTTTGCTCCAAAAAAATAAATAAATTAGTGTCTAAATAATAACAAATAGAGATGGACCTACTATAAAACTGTATGTAATGATTCCCAAGATATTTTAATTAATCAAAACTAACATGTTAATACTTAAACAATACAAGGATGATATGGGAAATTAGCCTTCTTGCAAAAATAAAAATAAATTATTAGGATAAATATAGAAATGCACAACATGTTTTCAAGCTACTACTAGTCAATTTCTTGATGGAAACTCAAAGAGTAGCCATTTTGCCATGGTCCAAGACACTTAATAGTTATCACCTTATTATTTTGACTCATTCAGATTCACATCGTGTAAAGAGGAAATAACTCTTACCTTGGGGTTTTTTCCATTATCAAAAATCAAACTCGAGATCTCTAGTTAAGTCACTACTGACTAATTTCTTGTAGACAAGAACTTGCAAAGAATGACCATTTCCCCATGCTCCAAGCCAATTAACACTTTCTTGCTTGTTTTTTCACATAGTGTATGATACTCGCTTTACCATTATGACTTATTCAGATTCCCCAACTGCTTAAAGTCGAGACCTTTGATTAAATAAGTAGTCAATTTCTTGATGGAAACTAAGCTCTTCTTGTAAACAAGAACTTGCAAAGGGTAGCCACTCCCCAACATTGATCCAAGACACTTGACAATCTCTTGTGCTCTTGGATCAATCATTGCAAGATTAGAACTTGTAGTTTCAAGAAAAATCTCCCCATTGACACCATATCCAATTGGTCTTTTAACAATCAAAGTGGATTCAAGAACCAATTGTTTGGTCCAAAGTCCAAACTTTTCCATCACCCAAATCTCAATGCATGTCTTGCTTTCAACAAGATGATGAAACAACATAGAAACATAACCATCATACAAACCAAGTGTCCCTAAACTTGAATTGAACACATTTGGAGTTTGTATCACTTGAAATTCTTCATTCCTAAAATCAAATGCAAGAATTTCACAGTGTCGTTCGCCGTCGATTTTCTTCCAATAATAAAATCCATCAAGATATGAATCAAAATATGACATGATTATATGATTACTCAAAAATGTATTGTCCTCAAAATGCCTCCAAGAATCAGTACTTAGTGAATAAACTGAAACAACAGCTGATGCACTTCGTGTAAATGTTTCTTCCTTCCAAAAATAATCCCTTATCCATACAACTTTGTAATCTTTACTCAAAGGGTCCATTCCAAATCCAAAATGATGAGCATAAGACCTTAGACTCTTCGAAAATATCGATGGATGCGTGTCATAACCTCCAGAAGCCATGCAATTATGGAGAATCCAACATAGGTGCGGCAACAACTTTGAAGAGTCTGAGCAACATAGCCTAAAATTATTGTCTCTCGAACTCTTCAAAAATGTTGACTGGTGTGTGGTGCATGGGTGCGGCAATATTTGTGGAGAGTCTGAGCAACATAGGCTAAAATCTGTGTTATTCAGACTCTTCAAAAATCTCGACCATTGCATCTCAGATACTCCAAAAGTAGCACATTTCTTGAGATTCCTACACGAACACGACACCATTTCTGGTGAGCCCGAGCAATAGAGCCTGAACTCCACGTTGCTCGGGCTCTCCAAAAATGTCGACCCATGCGTCTCGGAACCTCCAGAACCATCGCATTTCTGGAGGACCCGACACGATTGCTGCAACGTTTTTGAAGAGTCCAAGCAACACATCTGACTAAAACAAGCACAAAAAGGTGGACTTGGTACTATTATTTTCTTGATTTCCTTTGTAGCAGGGTTCCACATAGCCATTTCATTTTTATCAAGATTATGCACAAAGAAAAGTCCATTCAAGGGGCCAACTATTGGCTTTAAAGAAGTGGATTTGTGAAAGTAATAATCTTGAAGCATCAAAGGGTATTCATCAATTGAACTAGATAATTGATTAGTGTCAAAGAAATAGAGATGAATAAAAGGAATTTCATAATTTTTCTTGTGGAAAAAATGTTTGATAATAAAATTTTGAGATTGAATAAGTATGTACCAGTATTTGCAAACAGATTTGAGTTTCAATATAGATTTCACAGGCAAAATTGATAATATCTCCATGATTATATCCTCTGGAAGTTTATCAAAACTTGTAAAAGATCTCTCCATTTTGCAAGAAAATGTCACTTTCTTGATTGGATAATAATGAATTGTCTTATTGTGACCTCACAATTGTTGAAAGTCCTCTTATATATAAGCTGAACTTTATTGGTCAAGATAATAACTCATTCATTTACTCTTTCCGTCTCAAAATAAATATCGTTTTCCCAAAAATAAAATAGCAATTTGCCAAGTTATCCCTATTTTATTAGATGTTTCTTGAGAACTGCGCACCAGTGAGATTAAATAATTTTTTATATAAGAGTATATATAGTTGAAAATATGTTGCATTCCTAAAGTGACACTTATTTTGAAATATAAGAAGTATTAAATTTGAATTTTTTTTTTACTTATTTTATGAACTTGTTGACATATATGAGTGTGGTGTTTAGGTTGACTTGAGCGCACCACGACTAATTATATGAGGTACACACGTGACTCATTTCTGCTAATACAGATATCAATAACTTTATTGATCAAGATTTGAATTGATGAGAAGAAAACACTTACTAATTTTTTTTCTCCAATAACATTTCATAATTCTCAATGATTTTTATTAATTAAATGAATTGATATTTTTATATAAATAATTTTTAATTTTATATAAACATCAAGTGTGTAAATTTTCTTTGGGCTACCCCTCTGATCCATATTCCCAACTACCAAAAATATCATGAAACATGCCAAAGTGAGACTCTTTAGATATTTTATTCTTATTACAAGACAGATTTAAAATAATTTATTGGTTGCAATTATCAAGAAAACTAAAAAGGCATTAAAGGTGAGCACTTGTATTACTTGATATTAGACCTGACTTTAAAAAATAAGTAATAGTCAGTATCAAAAATTTTTAGACCATAGATCTTTAAGGCACCAAACTTGGAAATATCTAAATGATTATTAATATTAATTTTATTTCCTTTCATAAGATAAAAGATTCTATTTTCAAATAAGCAACAAGATTCTTTATGATTATTTTTGTTCTAGTCAATGAAACAGAATTATGATTTATTTGTCTCTATTTCATTTTACCAAATAAATAAAGTCAAATACCTATCAAATTATTATTATGTTTATTAAATGTTATATTAGTATTCTTTATATTCATCTTAGTCTATGGAATGAATGTGTGAAATAAGAATGATAAAAAGGAGAATTTGGAATCAACTTGCAGACACGTCGATTATTTTATTAAATATTTACTATTTTTCTATCAGTATTAGGTATCAAATAATTTAATTCATCTATTTTTTGCTTTTTGATCACGTAAAAAGAAAAAAAATCTAATGACTTTGTTCTTACTTTATTAGGAGTAAACATTAATCAAGAATCAACGTCTCATGTCAACTTTGATTGCAAACTTGCAGTTGCTACTATGCTATATCATATCTGGAAAAAGTTATTCTCGTCTAGTGTTTATACTGAATTTGATGTAAATATCAGATGCGAATAAGCTTTTACTAATTTTAATCTTGCTCTCAATAATTTTTGTAGAATTTTCTGTGGAAAATCCTAAGAAGTTGCACTAATGTGGAGAGAGCAAAATCTACTGTAGTAATGAAGGCAACCATCTTTTCTTTGATATGATAGATGTCTGGATTAATTTGCTCGCACCTCGATAATTTCAGACATTAGTTATATTCCACTATTACAAGTATCAGATAACTCTCTCCATTAAGATTTAGGTAGGTGGGAAAAATTACTTAGTGTTTTTACCTCTATTGGAATTTGAACCAAACAATGTCATGATTTACTTCACTAACCACTAAGTCGCGCTCTTAAGTGCGACAACCACCTTTTTTTCCGATGGTGGGGGTCAAAGCTAGCTTGCTCGCTTATTGACTATTCCACCATCCCCCTAACCATTAGTATCACACTCTGTGAAGTCTCTCTCTGGTATTGGGAATACATGTTACCTCCAACCAACACATGTATCGTGTAACTTTGTCGACCAAAGCTCAGGTAGATGGAAAAAAGTTAACTAATATTATTTTTTTATGCCTCTGCTGAGATTTGAACCTGAGAAGACAACCACAATGTTACAAGAATTGTGCTTCACCCAATCTTTCGAAAACAGTTTTTCTATCCTTACGATGTAAGGAAAAATACACTTGTGGAAATGCCATTTTGAAAACTGAATAGTCAAATCAGGGAATAATGTGGTATTTCAACATCAAATTTTGCCTCCTGTTGTCCAGCCAGGAGCGGATCTACACTTCCATTATGGATTCAACATAACACAATAGCTTTCGAAATCTTTTATTTGTGTATAACAACAGTATACGTAATGAAATCCCACAAGCGAAGTTTGAGTAAGGTGATATGTACGCAGCCTTACCCCTACCTTGTGAAGGCAAAGAAGTTGTTTCTGATAGACCCTCGGCTTAAGTAAAACATATCAAAAATCAAACAAGTAAATACAGTAGCGAAGAAGCCATGTGGAAAACGAATGAAGAAGAGAACATCAACAATAATATGATCATTGCATTTGTTATTCAGAACTCAATAATCAAAAAGGGTTATGGTCAAAACGCATAACTTCAAAATTCTGAATCCGCCTCTATAGTCCACCTAACTTGTAGAATACTCCATATCCACTTCTGGTGGTGTTTCACTAGGAATGCAGAAACATTTACCATTCAGAAGACTCGACTGAAAACGGGGGTTAGACAAGAAGACCAACAACATTACACCTCAGTCTCAAACAAGTTGGGATTCCGTTATATGAATCACCACTAACCATGCTACGCCATTTAAACTCATCTCATGCCAATATTAAACAGTGAAGACGACTAAGAGACATATAAATTGCTGATAAACGGAAGAAAAAGAATAGTGATCTAGGCAAGACACAGCATACCAAGCAAAGACTCCCTTTAAACTTATATTAAAGGCAGACATAATGTGAGTAACAAAGAATTTGGTAAGGGAACTTACAATAGATCAATGATTCATGTTCTTTTGATACGCATCCTCGCTAGCCAGAGCTTAGGACTACTGCTTCACAAGGAACCTAGCACATCAACTAGTGATTCAGTGTCCTCTACATAGTTTTCGTTACACCAAAAATGAAACAAAAGAATACAATTCATCTTCGACTTTCTGCACAGAATTGCTTTTGTCTTCAAAACTCCTATAGTTCCTCTCCTTCTGAATTGTCCACCATATATACAAGCTGGGACAAGTTTCGCCACTTCTTTTGTCTCACTGCACCACCTTTATAGTTCCAGCACTTCAATAAATCACAGCTTGTCGCTGGCATAGACCATCTAGGTTGCCACAACTATCCTGTTATAGGACAATGTAGAAACAGATGGCTATTGCTTTCTCTGGCTGCATCACACATATAACATCTAGAGCATAGATGAAATCCGCTTCTTCTTAAGTTTTCTTGAGTGAGACGTGCTTCTCTTGTGACTAGCCAAGAAAAACATAAGACTTTGTAAGGGGCCTTAGTCTTCCAGATGAACTTCCGTGGCCACTGGTCAAATTGTGCTTTTTGCCTAATATGATAGTTGTATGCAGATTTGACAGTGTAGACTCCATCACTTCCAGGTTTCCAGCAAAACGTATTCTCAGATTCTTGAAACCTCGGAAAGATTCCATGATATTGAAGAAGTCCACGACTCTTTCCAATTCCCAATCATGTAATAATCTTCTAAAAGTGATATTCCATGACTCCAGAGCTTCTCCTTCTTCAAATAATAAGCAAATACAAATGTCTTCCCACAAACCAATTGGCCTGGCAACATCCGAATGGGAGTCTTATACATCTCTCATACGCCCATAAGGCATCATCCAGGAGTTGAGAAGACAATGAAAATTTTTACATTGTAAATTTCTTACTTTTCTTCATTCTACATTTATTCTTTCATTAAAGGACCACATCAATTGACTTTGCAGTTAACACTCCATATATCTTGGTGCTTATCAACGTTTTTTTCATCCTTGACAACAGCTATAGAAGCCTTGCAGTCAATGGGTGAATTAGTAACAACAAGGATAGAAGAAAAGCAAACAATATGTTTACTAGAATTGAAAAGAAAAGCTGAGTGCAAAATTTTGATCACGAAGAAAATTTATCATAAAGAACAGTGTTGTACCAATATACAAAAAAAGACAATGAACTAGTAACAACAAGGGTGGAAGAAATGCAAACGATATGTTTACTTGAATTGGAAAAAAAAAAACTGAGTCCAAAATTTGATCAAGGACAAAATTTATCATAAAGAACAGTGTTATACCAATATACAAAAAAGACAATCACCACTAAGATCATGTACCTCCTTGCCCCCTCGATGAGACAAAATTTTGAACTCCACCGCAGAGAACAGTTGTTGAAAATCTATTCATATTCGAACTGAACATCTACATGCAAATACTTCCTCATAAGCCTCACAATAAAAGACGTGAAGTTGGCTAACGTATGGCATTCTTCGTCCGTTTTGGTTTCTGAGACAACTCCGTAGATTACCAACTTCCTCAGGTTAGGGCACATTTCCAGTAGTCCTGCTACCCAATGCGAGAATAGGTCGCTAATGACCGTCCATCCAAGTTCCAAGACGACCACATTTTCCAACTGAAAAGAATCCTGTGATTCATAATGAAGTGCTGTCTCTCTAAGTTCATAGCTCAACGAAAGATGACTTAATTGAGGAAAGCAAGCAGAAATCGTCTCGATATCCACAGCTTCATCCTCATCATCAAATACAACTCCCCATAGCCTTAGTCTTCTCAGCCTTGGTGATTTTGCTATCATGTGATGGAACTTGGACCACATAATTGTGAAATTGCTGACATCCACAATCTCCAGATTTTCAGCACTTTCACCAATATCAAGATGGATGACACTAACATCATCGATCTTAAGGAGTCTCAATGAACCCTTACTAACAAGCTCAAAGACCTCAAGTGTACAATCTTTCAAATGCAGCTTCTCAAGACTGTCTGCTTCCAGAATGATTTTATCCAAACTAATGGCTTCAATGTAGATATCTTTCAATGAGTTACTAGTCAACTCCATCGTTGCCTGTGGATCAGACATAACAATGTCTATACTAACAAGACTTAAGACCTCAATTTTAGGGCAGGCAGTAAGAAAAAGGCTCAGATCTAAAGCCGAGATACTGACATAACTTAGCGAAAGAGACCTCAAGCAAGGGAACTTTTGGTAACTAGGTTCAACGCCTGTGATTGTATTGTGTGCAAGAGACAACACTTCTAGCCTCTGGCGACCACATTTTTCAAGTATATTAATGTTTGGGGTAGTCCTGACATTGTAATGTAACTGGCGTAGAGTTTCTCTGGTATACATTAGCCAAGCTATCACTGGAGCAGCAGAGAACTCATCGACATCATCCATGATGATCGAAAGGCAATGCAGTCCATTAGTCTGGAATATCGTCTGAGTTACAATTATCTCAAGTCTGCTCCTTGTGAGCTCATGATAAACAGGCCAGTCATTCGAGTTAAACGTGAGTGTATGAAGATGATTCCTCCAAGCCTCTCGCCACTTCTGACAAGTAGAAGATGCAATCACAACATCTCGCGCAGCTCCAAGACGGGACAAAATGTTCCCAATAACCTCAACAGGAAGGTACTCCATACCCCCAAATACAACAACAAATCACACAAAAGGGCCCCTAGAAAACAATGCTATAGTCCAAGCAACAGAATCAACCCACTTAAATCTCCATACTGCATCACAATATTATCCAAGGGATTCCTATCAATGAAAACGCCAACATCTGGTGAAAACTATTCATTAATAAGCTAATCCAACCCCAGATCATCAACCAAAAATGGAATATCCAGAGACCCTTTTAAGCGAACTAGCAAATGACAAATCTACCAGAGACAATTTCTTCATTCCCACTATAAGTCAGCCGAAACCCCAAATCAAGAATCTAGTTTCTGAAAAGATACACAGCACAATCAAGTTAAAGTTTTGATCTTTGAGGGCAATATTTGAGCAGCCAAAATTCCCATCATGAACTCATCAACTTCCAACCCTGACACCCATAATCAAAAATCTGGTTTTCTGAAAAAGACACAGAGAATACCAGGTTAAAGTTTTGACCTTTGGGGCAATCTTTCCAAAAATCCCATCTTTAACACAAAAAATTCCAATCCTGAAACTCATAATCAAGAATCTAGTTTGTGAAAAAGATACAAAGAGCATATCAAAGTTAAAATTTTTGACCTTTGGGGCAGTAAAATTCCCATCTTTAACTCATCAAATTCCACAATATAAACAACCAAATCAAGAATCTGAAAAGAAAAAATGGCAACACAGATTATGAGGAAACCAAAAATTTAACAAAAACTTACCACATGAATCATAGGATTATGATCAGCCCCCACAACAAGAAATAAATGGATCAAACAAAAACACACACAGAGAGAGAATAGAAGGAATCTGATTCGATTTTTCTATGAAAGAAATGGTCAAGCCAGCATTCTGCTTGGGGGGGTAGGGGTGCGCCAGACAAGACACAAACACACCAAAAACAGTTTAGTGTGTGTTGGTGTGTGAAAAGTGGGTCGCATGTGAGAATCAATGTCACTATGGATTAAAATTTTGAACAGGTGGTGCAGCTATTAATATTCTTTTTAATTTTTAATCAAAGGTATTGGTTTCGTTTTGAATATAAAATCACATTTATTAAAGGGGTTTAAATATCACTTAATATGGCTTGTTCGTTATTGTTGTTAATTATCTCTTAATGTGAAATTTGCCACGTAAATTCAAATTTAATTTGATTCAAGTATGAATGTCAAATATCAATTCCATCAATAAATAAATAAAAGAGAAACAACATCTAAAGTGCAAGCAAATTATATTTTGAACATTTGAATAGTCAAAAAAGAATAATTAAGTGTATTGATTTTTAATATGATAGATTATAAATTTTTCGTTTAATTATGTGAAATATATAACTTTCTATTTTCACTTAACAAAAAGCATGTTGATCATACACTCAAAATTTTGATAGGCAAAATTATTCAGTATTCACCCACTCGTACGATTTTCAGGGAATGTTGCGTCGATGCCCCCTTTAGCACCAGAATCCGTGGGCTAACACTCATAGAAAACTGTCGAAATTGCTTGTTTTTTGTTCCTTGGCCCATAAATCCTACCTGGTGTCCCCCGCCGCCACCGAGCCACCTGGGCTTCTAGCCAGGCTCGTTCCAGACCCACTCGTATGATTTTATGGGGAAGTTGCACCGGAGTCCCATGCAGTGCTAGATTCCATGAGGTAACACCCAAAGAAAACTATCAAAATCACTTGTTTCCTGTTCCTTGGCTCATAAAATCCTACCAGGCGTCCCTCGTCGCTGACGAGCTACTGGGCCTCTTGACCGGCTTGTTACGGACCTATTTGTATGATTTTTCAGGAAAGTTACGCCGGAGACCCCTGCAGCGCCAGAATCCGTGGGCTAACACCTACAGAATACTACCGAAATTGCCAATTACCTATTCCTTGGCTCATAAAATTCTACCAGGCGTCCCCCGCCATCGTCGGGCCACCTGGGCCTCTTGCCGGGCTCATTGCGGACCCATTCGTATGATTTTTTGGGAAAGTTGCGGCGAAGCCCCATGCAGTCCTAGAATCCGTGGACTAACACCCACAGAAAACTGTCAAATTCGTCTGTTTCTTATTTCTTGGCCCATAAAATCCTACAAGGCCTCCAGCAATGCCGCGGGGCCGCTTGGGCCTCTTACCGGACTCGTTGCAAACCCACCGGTATGATTTTTTGAAAATCTTGCGTCGGAGCCCGATGCAACCCCAGAATCTGTGAGCTAACACCAACTGGAAAACTGCCAAAATCGTTTGTTTCCTGTTCCTTGGCCCATAAAATCCTACCAGGCCTCCGCCAACGCCGCCGGGCCACCTAAGCCTCTTTGCGGGCTCGTTGCGGACCCACCCGTATGATTTTTTTGGAATTTTGAGCCGGAGCCCCATGCAGCCCAAGAATTCATGGACTAACACCCACAAAAAATTGCCGAAATCGCCTGTTTACTATTCCTTGGCCCATAATATCCTACCAGGCCTCCGCCACCGCTGCCGAGCCACCTGGGCCTCTTGTCGAGCTCGTTGCAGACCCATCCGTATGATTTTTTGAGAATCATGTGCTGGAGACCCATGCAGCCCGTAGAAATCGTGGGCTAACACTTACAGCCGAAATCAATTGTTTCCTATTCCTTGGCCTATAAAATCCTACCAAACCTCCGCCAACGTCATCGGGCCACCTGGGCCTCTTACAAGGCTCGTTGTGGCCCCTCCCATATGATTTTTCGGGAATCTTGCGTTGGAGTCCCATGCAGCCCCAGAATTTGTGGCTAACACCCACGGAATACTGCCGAAATCGCTTGTTACTTATTCCTTGTCCCATAAAATCCTACCAGGCCTCCGGCAACGCCGCGGGGCCATCTGGGCATCTTACCGGGCTCGTTACGAACCCACTCGTATGATTTTTTCAGAATTTTACGCCGGAGCCCCATGCAGTCCCAGAATCCATGGGCTAACACCTACAGAAGACTGTTGAAATTGCCTATTTCTTGTTCCTTGGCCCGTAAAATCCTTTCAGGCCTCCGCCAACACTGTCGGGTCACCTGGGCCTCTTGTCGGGCTTGTTGCGGATTCACACATATGATTTCTTGGGATTCTTGCACCGGAGCCCCACGCAGCCCCAGAATTCATGGGCTAACACCCACAGAAAACTGCTGAAATTGTCTGTTTCCTATTCCATGGCCCCTAAAATCCTACAAGGCCTCCACCAATGCCGCCGGGCCACCTGGGCCTTTTGCCAGGATCATTGCGGATCCACCCTATGATTCTTCTGGAATCTTATGCTGGATCCCCATGCAGGCCAAGAATCTGCGGGCTAACACCCATAGAAAACTATCGAAATTACCTATTTTGTGTTCCTTGGGCCATAAAATCCCACATGCCTCCGCCAACGCCGATAGGCCACTTGAGCCTCTTATTGAGCTCGTTGTGGATCCACCTGTATGATTTTTTTAGAATTTTATGCTGGAGCCCCATGCAGCCCTAGAATTCGTGGGCTAACACCCACAGAAAACTATCAAAATCATCTGTTTTCTGTTCCTTGGTCCATAAAATCCTACCAGGCATCCGCCAATGCCGCTAGGCCACTTGGGCCTCTTACCGGGCTCGTTGTGGAACCACTTATATGATTTTTCGAAAATATTGCTTTGGAGCCCAATGCAGTCCCAGAATCCGTGGGCTAACACCCACAGAAAACTGTCGAAATCGCCTGTTTCTTGTTCTTTGGCCCATAAATCCTACCAGGCCTCTGCCAACGCCGTCGAGCCACCTGGGCCACTTGTCGGGCCTGTTTCGGACCCACCCATATGATTTTTCAGGAATCTTGCACCGAATCCCCATGCAGCCCCAAAATATGTGGGCTAACACCTATAAAAAACTGCCGAAATCCCCTGTTTCCTGTTTCTTGGCTCATAAAATCCTACCAAGCGGGGCTTGTGACGGACCCACCTATATGATTTTTCGGGAATCTTGCGCAGGAGCCCTATGCAGCCCCAGAATCTGTGGGCTAACACCCGCAGAAAACTACCGAAGTCGCATGTTTCCTATCACTTGGCCTATAAAATCTTACTAGGCCTCCGCCAATGCTGCCGGGCGACCTGGCCCTCTTCGGGCTCGTTGCGGACCCACCCGTATGAGTTTTCCATAATCTTGCCCCGGATCTCCATGCAGCCCCCAGATCTCCATGGGCTAACACCCACAGAAAACTGCCGAAATAGTTTGTTTCTTGTTCCTTGGCCTATAAAATCCTACTGTGCCTCCGCCAATGCCGCTGGGCCACCTAAGCCTCTTGCGGGACTCGTTGCAGATCCACCAGTATGATTTTTCAAGAATCTTGCGTCGGAGCCCCATGAAGCCCTAGAATCTGTGGGCTCACACCCATGGAAAACTACCGAAATCACTTGTTTCCGATTCCTTGGCCCATAAAATCCTACCAGGCCTCCCCCAGTGCCGCCTGACCACCTGGGCCTCTTGCCAGGCTCGTTGCTAACCACTCGTATAATTATTCGAGAATCTTGCGCCGTAGCCCCATGCAGCCCAGAATCCGTGGGCTAACACCCACAGAAAATTGTCAAAATCACTTGTTTCCTGTTCCTTGGCCCATAAAATCCTACCAGGCCTCCGCCAATACCACTGGGCCACCTGGGCCTCTTGTCGGGCTCGTTACGGACCCACCGATATGATTTTTCAGAAATCTTATCGCCGGAGCCCCGTGCAACCCTAGAATCCGTGGGTTAACACCCAGTAAATTGCTGAAATCGCTTGTTTCCTTTTCCTTGGCCCCAAAAATCCTACCAGACCTTCGCCAATGCCACTGGGCCACCTGAGCCTCTTACCGACCTCGTTGCGGACCTACCCATATGATTTTTTGATAATCTTGTGCTCGGAGCCCCATGCAGCCCCAAAATTGTGGGCTAACACCCACAGAAAACTGCCACAATTGCCTATTTCCTGTTCCATCGCCCATAAAATCCGACCAAGCCTCCTCCATCACTGTCAGGCCATCTAGGCATCTTGCCGAGCTCGTTGCGGGCCCACCCGTATAATTTTTCAGGAATCTTGCGCTGGATCCCTATGCAGCCCCAGAATTTTTGGGCTAACACCTACAGAAAACTGCCGAAATTGCCTATTTCCTGTTCCTTGGTCCATGAAATCCGTGGCCTCCGCTAAAAGCCTATAACACCCACAAAAAACTACCAAAATTGCTTGTTTCCTGTTCCTTGGCCCATAAAATCCTACCAAACGTCCCCCACCACCGCCGAGCCACATGGGCCTCTTGTTTGTATCGTTGTGGACTCACTCGTATGATTTTTCGGGAAAGTTGAGCCTGAGCCCCTTGTAGCGCTAGAATCCGTGGGCTCACACCCATAGAAAACTATCAAAATCACATGTTTCCTGTTCCTTAGACCATAAAATCCTATCAGGCGTCCCCCACCACTGCCGAGCCACCTGGGCCTCTTGTCGGGCTCGTTGCGGACCCAGTCATATGATTTTTCAAGAAAGTTGCACCGGAGCCCCCTGTAGCGCCAAAATCCGTAGGCTAACATCCACAGAAAACTGCCAATATCGCATATTTAGTGTTCTTTGGCCCGTAAAATCTTATCAGGCATCCCCACCGCCGGGCTACCTAGGCCTCTTGTCGGGCTCATTGCGGACCCACTTGTGTGATTTTTTGGCAAAGTTGTGCAAGAGCCCCTGTAGTACCAGAATCCGTGTGCTAACACTCACAGGAAACTGCCGAAATCGTTTGTTTCCTATTCTTTAGCCCATAAACTCCTACTAGGCATCCCCCATCGCCAGGGGCCAGCTGAGCCTCTTACCAGGCTCGTTGTGGACCACCACTCGCTTGATTTTTTTTGGAAAAGTTGTGTTGGAGCCCACTGCAGCGCTAGAATCCGTGGGTTAACACCCATAGAGAACTGCCAAAATTGCTCATTTCCTGTTCCATGGCACATAAAATCCTAACAAAGACATAGCTAATAGGGTCAGACTAATTCAATAATTTTTGTTCAAATTTATATATTGCATTAAAAAGAATTATTAAAGATAAATTCAAATATTTTTGTATGTAAACTTAAACTCGTTATAAGATATTATAGATTTTAAATACCAAATTCATCTTTATTTAATAATTAATGATAATATCGAGTTGAGGGGGCCAGGTACCTATGAACAGTGGTGGAGCCACATAGTAACAAGGGGTTCCTTCAACAAAAAATTTATATTA
>JAABOM020000110.1:3518370-3546211 GCA_011800125.2 Solanum clarkiae | reverse complement strand
CAGTGCACTGCCTCTTTTATTTTTTTTTTTTTGGGGTGTGGGTGGGTGGGGAGGTGTGGAGGGGGGGGGGGGTTTCTCACACATTAACAACTGTAATTGAATGATCACCTTCAGTTTATAACTAAAGCAATATTTATATCATTCCATATTTTCCTACTAGTTCTAGATAGTTCCTGGTTTGGGAAAGAACTTAGACCACACAAAGTGGAAAAAATAACCATAATAGGGAAAATGTTAAATTCTTATCTCAAGCATCAATATCTTAATCTATAGTGGTACACAATTCCCATTTCTAAATCCTCCATGTTTAAGTATTTCACTTCTGGGAAATCCATAGAACAGCGGACTCCATGATGAAGTAAAATTTACTTCAGAAATGGTGCACAAATTCCCTTCTGTTCCATTTTTTTCTTCAGCATTTGTTTTTAATCGCCTTAGTGCTTTTCTTTGAGAAAGAAGTGGCAGAGGTATTACCTGATAAAATGTCATTCAAGTTCTTTGAAGTAACTAACAGCATACCACTAGAATTACCCATTAATGCCAACTTCTTTATTCCTCTACACTAAAACAGAAAAAAAAATCAAATGGCAACACGCCGCATTTGATGATCATCACAAATTTGAAGCTTGAGCGAAGTTATTCATGAATTAAGTCATTAGTCTTGCAATGACCGAGGAAGGAACAATTTTAGAGGAGTTGAAAAGGGAGCTAGATGAGTCGTCTTAAACCCAAGAGATTAGTTGGAAACAAAACTTGAGGATGTTATGGTTGGAGGAGCGGGACTCCAATACAAAAAATTTCCATAGGGTAGCAGTTGCTAATGGAGAAGGAATTTCGTAGGCATTGGAGGTTATTGGGGAGGTGCATGTAGGGTAGGAGGAAGTAGAAGGACAATTGTAGACTCTTACAAGTGTTTGTTCGAGGTAGCAGATTGGGGGCCTAAATTTTGGGGGGAGGGGAGGGGGGTGGTTAGGGTTCAGTCATATTGGCAGGGAGGAGAGTGAATGGCTGGAGAGGGAAATCCAGGAGGAAGTGGGAGGTAGTGGGTTGTGCAAGTAACAAAGCTCCGGCACCTGATGATTTCTCTATAGATTTTTTCAAGCACTGCTGGAATCTGATTAGATCTGATTTGATGGATACAGTTGTTGAGTTCCAGGAAGGTGGTGAATTCGAAAAGAATTTTAATGCTTCATTTGTTGTCATTATATAAGCGGGAGGGCGCATCATGCCATGAAGGACTATAGACCTATTATTCTAGTGGGAAGCAGGATAACGAACTAGAGGTAATTATGCTTTTTGGGTGCGGTTTGTGGAGGAACATAATGAAGGGATGGGATGATTTTAGTGTAAATATCTCATTCAAGGATGGAACTTGGAGGAGTGAATTTGTGGGAGCATAGGTGTGGAAATAAATTATTGAAAGATGATTTTCAGAATTTGTTTAGAATGCCATGTCAAGAAAAACTGAAGATCCAGCAAATTAGGTGGGCACATGGTGAAGAGATTCTTCGGGATCTGAGATTTAGAAGAAATTTGACAATTGAGACATAACTAAGTTCCAAAGGTTGCTGGTATTTCTACATAGGCAAGTCCCTCCGGTGGATAACCCTGACGCTCATTAGTGAGGTTTGGCGAATGATGGACTTTTACCTGTTAAATCTTTCTACGAGAAACATCTGATTAGGGAGGAGGATGTGTTTCCATGTAATGTGATATGGGTATCACAAGTGCCAAGGAAGGTGTACTTCTTCTGTTGGCTAGCAACTAGAGGAATGATCTTGACGGTGGAAAACCTTAGAAGCGCAAGGTTGTATGTGTCAATTGGTGTTACATGTACAAGGAGGGCGAAGAAGTGGATCATCTTCTCCTACATTGTTTTTTTACCATGAGGTTATGATGGGACACATTACGATGGTTTGGAACTTCTTGCGCAAATGCCAAAAACTGTGTAAGAATTGATGTTTTGTTCGAGAAGACGTAGGGCATGGAATATTGTTCCTCTTGCATTGATGTGGGTTGTTTGGAGAGAGAGAGAGAGAGAGAGAGAGAGAGAGAGAGAGAGAGAGAGAGAGAGAGAGCTTTTGAAGAGGTAGAATAGAGTTCTACTCAGTTGAGGAGTAGCCTCCCATCACTTATTTTCTTTTCGTGAACCCATAAAGCTCCTTAGTGCATGGAAGAATGGGTGGATTTTTGTAGAGAATCATGTACTATAGATTCTTTACTTTTTGGCATACCCTTGTACACGGCCAGCTCTTTGGCCATGTTTATGAATGAAATACATTTACCTTATCAAAAATAAAACATCTCTCCTTTTTCTGTTTCTTCATCATGTAGCTCGTTAGTTTATACCCGATACTAGTATACCTGAATGAAGCTTATGCCTCGAAATTTAAATGCATTAAGCTCAAAAAGAACAAAGCTGAAGCAAGGAGCATATCGTAAGCCTAACTTTGCTTTCCATATACTATTTAAGCAGATCCAGGTGCTCCAATTTGACTGTAAGCATCAAGATGCCTCTTAGATTTATTTTAGAAAGAGCAACCATATTATCTAGTAACAAGACAGACTGACAGAGACACGCACAAAAGTTTCAATCTATTTTTATTATACCGATGTGAAAATGCTACATAACAAGTAAACTTTCCCCTACTTTACTGCAGATGGACCTACAACGCCGATATGTTTATGTATATATGATTATGACACAAGATGAACAATATCAATTACTCAAACAGTTGGCCAAGGAGATCAGTAAAGATTATGAATTTGGAAGTACATTCCAAGAGGAAAGCTGGAGGATCGTAAGTAACCATATGCAGAGAATGAATCCACAGATTTCAATTTATCATCTGAAGGCAAAAATAAGAATTCTCAAGACAAAATACTGGTTATTTTCAACTTTGTTGGCCAGACGAGGAGTCCAATGGGATAGAAGGACTAATTCAATGGCATATGACCGTCCAGGGGTGTGGATATCATATTCCTTGGTAAGTGTTGCTTTCTGCTTCATTACTTTGATATAGAAGGATGAACCTAACTAAGTAGAACCATATTGAGGGCATCATTTATCAGGAATTAAATGTATTTTTTTTTTGTTTTGTTTTTTTGAAAATTATTTATCAAGGAATATATATTATACTTGGCAATTATAGTAAAGGAACTACTGATCACAGACAAGTTCTTCAAAACTCAAGGAAGCACTTGCTTCAGCCTTCATGTCTGCTACTATCTTCCTTGTTCAGCAATAAAGATAGAAAGACTTTAAGCATTTCCATCCATTTCAACTCGCCAATTTTATATGCCAAATTTCTTTGCAGGAGTTTCCAAAGGGAAACCAATTCCGCTATGAAGGCATTGAGCCAAGGCTTTTTGATGCCATGCGTGACGTCTTTGAAGCAGGAGTTGCAATAGATGGATGAGCAATGATACACAAGTTTCTTCTTAAGCCGAAAGGTGTTATACAGTCTTGAGAAACTGTCTGCCAGAGTTGCATCTTTAATCATATTCAGTCTAGTCTAAACACTATTTACTATTACTTTACCATCTGAGTTTATGCAAACTGCAGATATTACACCATTTTTCTTTGTCTAGTTTCCTACTACAATTGTTTAACGGATAAATAAATGAACAAATCACTGCAATCAAAGCAGTGTCATATAAGTCAATAAAGTAGGGAAGATGAAGTTAACATGTGTTGGTGGGAGGTAAGAAGTACCCACACACCACATTTTTTTGAAAAAAAAAGGCCCAAAGATCTTACTCCCTCTATCCCAATTTAACAGTCTTAGTTTGACTAGACATGGAATTTAAGAAATAAAGGGCGACTTTTGAATCTTATGGTCTTAAACTAAAAATGTGTGTAGCCTTTTAAATCTTATGGTCTTAAGCTTGCCATGTAGAAATCTGGAATTGGAATAACTTGCGAAGTATAGAGAAAGGCAATCTTTTTGGGACATACAAAAAGAAAAGTAAGAAACTTAAATTGAGACGAGAGAGTATTACTTGTCTTTTGACATGCTTTGCTGATATATTTGCCTAGCAGTGGTAGGACAACATTAAACAAATTAACATACTTGGCTCCAAAAGGCTACCACGTAACTTCAACACATACTTACTTAATCCACTGCTTCCGAATCAAACCAGGCAATACATATGCAAAAACAATATGCATTCTGAACTTATTGACTTTAAACTACTCAATTCCTTTAGCTCAATGCTGCTGTATATAATATACAGGATATAGAAAGAAGGCTAGATTGTAACTTTTAAATATAAACAGCAATCAAATTGATGCTAGCTTTATGTACAAATTACCTTATTAAAAGAAATGCTCGATTCACCTCGGCTAACCTACACAAAAGGTCCAATATATCTATCTTCCAAAACAATTTGGCAAAAAACCAAAGGTGCAATATAATACTCCTTCTATTCACTTTTACTTATCACAGTTTCCCTTGTCCAGAGTCAAGCTGCATGGACTTTAACCAACATTATAAGGCATAATTTTTTCATCATATTAATATGAGAAAAATTGCAACTCGTAGCATTTTTTCCTGTAGTTTTCAAACATGTACACTTAAAATTTAAAATATTGAAGAGATATAATCTAAAATTTAAAATATTGAATAATATAATTCATCAAAGATTAGGAATTTCATGGTAAATTCATCCAAAAATCGGATTATAGCATTAAAAAATATGATATTTACCGGCATAATTGAGTGTGTAGGATAATCCGTTGCATCCACGAGCTTTAACACCGAGCTTAAGGAAAGGACGCTGCCGTTGCTGAAGGAGATTGCTAATTCGGGCGGCGGCGGCGTCCGTAATAGTTATTGCTTGCCGCCGGACTGAATTTCCGATCCTCTCCGCCGCCTTCGCCACCACCGGAGACACCATCGATCCGTTTTGCAGGCAAATGAATCCTGTTTGTCGTTAATTTTTCGTTTTTGTGGTTTTACAACTAGCTTTTTGAAAAGCTTGGGGGCTGTAAATATACTTTTCTAAAATTTCTGGGGTGTGTCACGCAAAAAAAAAACGAGTGACAACATGGGTTGCTCGGATGATAAATATACTCCATCTCTAATTCTAATATTATGTGTTCGAATCACCGAGTTAGCAATGCTAGAAAATGATAAAGAAAACATGAAAATATAAAGTATGTTATTAAGTGTCATTGAAGGATAATTTTATTTAAATTTTTTACTCACAATATTTGATATTTGCGTTAAAGCCTATCAGAAAAAGATATTTACATGTTCTCTTATATAAACAAACTGAAATCTCATACAATAAGTTAAGTAAAAATTCAATACCTAAATATTCAATTTGATAACTAAATTTTGTTTAAACTTTAAAAGTCATAGTTCTATATTACATAGATCAATATATTTCATGTTAGTTTGTAGCCTAAATACATCCAATATGATTGTAGTTTTTCTATACATGACTAACAAATATTATGTTCAGATTAAAAATATAAATTTGAATTAATTAAATTGATGATCGATATTGTAGTGACATAACCAAAATCGTTATGTAATCAGATTAAGGCATATGGCTTGATCAAAACTAAAGAGACATGACCTCAGCACGACTTAAATCAATATTGCATCAGCACGACTTAAATCAATACTGCATCAGCACAACTAAATTCACTATATAATCAGGTATGCTAAAAAAATTCCTCAAAATAAACCACTTAATGGTCTTGGGCCATATCAACCTCAAGCCTAACGTCAGAGCTCAAAAATGTGTTACTATATAGTTTTTTTTTTCGAAAATAATATGTGATCTTTTCACGTGGTGGCATAAGCTTAACTTTTTAACAGGTATAATAGCCCTCTCAAAAGAAGAGAATGACAAATCTAGATATCAAAAACTCAATCTGAAAATATTTATTAATTTCATATTTTACCAAGGAGACTATAATTGAGAGATAGGAATCACACAAACATTCAAAGAGAATTTTCAATGATTTTTAGAATAATGGCTTGGTAATTATTATTTCGAATTAAACAGTTGACCACCATCCAAACAAGTTTAATTTACCATAACACAAGGAGAGGAGGTAGAGCATTCTGCCACTTCTTGGGTGAGACCTTCTGTTCTATAGACACCCCATCACTGAATGAGCAAAGAAAATACTTAATACATTGATAATCAAAAAATAGTTAACTAAGAAAGCATTATTTAAGCAAAAGTAATACTTAATAC
The DNA here is from genome assembly GCA_011800125.2 of Solanum clarkiae. Taxonomy (NCBI): domain Eukaryota; kingdom Viridiplantae; phylum Streptophyta; class Magnoliopsida; order Solanales; family Solanaceae; genus Solanum; species Solanum clarkiae. Next base: position 3,539,995 of record JAABOM020000110.1, on the reverse strand, counting down.
ATCAATATTTTATGGATGGAGGGCTAGTAGATTCAAGATCTTGCACAATGTTTAATGCTGGAAAACTAAAGTATGTCACATATTTCATCCCAATTGTAATTTTTGGTTCTTTAACTTTATATTGGATTAAAAAAATAATCACATCTATATATTTGTTCATAAACCACACTAAGATCATAATCTGCTGCCATGTATTCCTTAATATCTTTAATCTCACCATAAGCACTTTTAAGAGAATTAATTCCAGCTTGAAAGCAACCAACACACTCATTTAGTGCTGATTTTAGGCCATTATCAACAATTATTGAGTCATTGAGTTTTTGTTTGATGTATGTTTGAGTATTTGTTGCATTCTCGACTCCCGTATCAATAATGTTTAGGGCAAAATTCACTTGATCTGTTGAAGACATGACTTTGGGACGTGACTTCAGAATTCTCAAACATAACTGAGAATCCCAACCTTTGTAATCTCCATAGCATGCTTTAGCGTGAAGATAATTTATTAATCTTGATTTGTGAAGAGAGAACGATAATCAAAGAAGACAAAAAGAAAGCTATGGTGAAAAGTTAAAAATTGGATGAGGAAGCCATGATTTTGTAAAGGGATGGTCAACATTATAGGAGAAAAAATGTTGATATTTTTAGCTTGTGTATAATTTTATGTAATGACATTAATTAGTAATTAATGCTATTAATTATCTTTTACATTTTTAATACATCTTAATTTGGAATTATTTCAAATATATGTAGAAAAAAGAATGATTGTTTTCTTGATTTTGATTACAGAAAGGTAGTAAAAGAGAAGGAAATAAATAAAAGGTAAGAAATAAGTAACATTGCAATATGCCATTTGATTGATGCCATTAATTGAATTTTGCTATTTAGAAATTTATTCAATAATTCTAATTTTTAAAAATATTATATCATTACTTTATTAAAATAATTTAATATGATTCATTATGTTTAAGTTTAATTTTGATATTTTGAGGTAAACTCTGAAAAGATAGAGTAAAAATTAGTATAGGTAAAATTTTGAATGAAATTTCAGCATGCGTTTGGGCATAGATTTTAGAAAAAATATTTGACTTTAAAAAAAAATTTGCACAATAAATTAGGATTAAAATGTAATTCAAAATTATAAAACGATGAATATTTTTATAAAATATAAGAGTTTAGAGTAATTTTGAAATTTCAAAAAAATCTCAAATACTAGAATTTGACCCAAATTCTATGTTTTTTTTCTAGAATTTACCAAGTAATGACAAGTTATATGGTCAAACACTAATTTTTAAATTTTTTCCAAATATATTTGTGACCAAGCAACACCAACATAATAACAACAATATACCCGGTGTGATTCCACAAGTGGAATCTGAGAGGGTAAAATGTACGCAGACTAACACTACTTCATAGAAATAGAGAGACTGTTTTCGAAAAATCCTTGTTTCAAGAATCAAATCCTAAACAACACCATAGATTCATATATTTATTTTCTTTTTCATAAAGTAGAGTAAAGAAAATAAAATGACTCAATAACATTTTTGTCATTTAATAATCTAAAACATATAGGAACAAATTTGATAAAGATAAAAAGCTAGGGTGATTGATTCTAAAGAAAAATTCATGTGAATGAGAGCAATAGTTTTGGAAGAAAGTGCAAGGATATTTTTCTCCAAATGGGCTAAAGGGTCTACACAAACAACATTTGGCCCTTAGAAACTAACAAAAAAAAATGCAAAAAGGGAAATTGCCAAGACTTCTATTCTACTTTGTGAGCTGAATACCATAACTCCAATAGTAGCCAGAGCTGTCTTTCTCTATCTTTCTTCAAAATTTCAAAGAATTTCTGCAGTATCAAGAATCCTGCAATTCTCTTTTGGTTGTTCTGTCTCTTCAATTTCAGGTACCATTTTTTGTCTTTCTTTCTTCATGTTCTTGTTCCTTTTCACAGTTTCTAGGTGAATTGTTAGGTTTGCCATTGCTTTGAGAATATTGATACAATCTATGCAATTGTGAGGTGATTTATTGTTATGGGGTTCGTTTTCTTTGTCGGATTGTGTAATGCTACTTGATAAAGCTTGTCTTTTTCTACCTGCTATTGCATTTTCTCAGTCTAGACAATTGTGGGGTTGTGTAATGCTACTTAATAAAGATTGAATTTTTAAATTTATACAATTATGAGGTTCTTTATTCTTGTGGGGTTGTTTTCATTGGGAGTTTGTGTGATGTTTACTTAATAAAAATTGCATTTTTTTTCCTGCTATTAAGTTTTCTTAGTCTATACAATTTTGAGGTTCTTTATTCTTATGGGGTTGTTTTCTTAGTGAGTTTATGTAATGTTACTTAATAAAGATTGCATTTTTTTCCTTACTGCTATTGAATTTTCTCAATCTACACAACTGTGAGGTTCTTTATTCTTATGCTTTTTTTTTTGTAATGTTACTTAATAATGATTGCTTTCTTTTGCTTTTTCTTCCTGCTATTGAATTTGCTCAATCTACATAATTGTGAGGTTCTTCATTCTTATGGGTTTTTTTATGTGAGTTTGTGTAATGTTACTTGATGATGATTGCTTTCTTTTCCTTCTTCTTCCTGCTATTGAATTTGCTTAATCCACATATCTATCTCAATATTCTCATGCATGCTGCGGAGAGGAGGATGTTGAGATTGATGTGTGGACACACTAGGAGGGACAAGATTAGGAATGAGTTTATTTTGGGAGAAGGTGAGAGTGGCCTCTATGGCAGACAAGATGATAGAAGCGAGGTTGAGATGATTTGGACATGTGTGAAGGAGATGTGTTGATGCTCCAGTTAGGAGGTGTGAAAGGTTGGATTTAGGGGTTACGAGGGTGGGTAAGGGTAGACTGAAAAAGTATTTAGGAGAGGTGATTAGACAGGATATGACACAACTTTATATCACCGTGGACATGATCTTAGATAGATAGAAGTAGAGGTTGCGTATTAGGTTAATTGTCTTGCCTTGTGTCAGTTTAATGGTTGTTCGGTGTTGTTATTGCTTTTCGATTATCTCATTAGTTTACTATTGTTATTGTTTTTTTTCTTGTAGAATTTACATTGCTTCTCGCTTTAGATGCTAATTTGTATTTATTGTGTATTTTCTTCTTTTACTTGGAGTTAATACATTTGGCCAATGGTATTTTGGAAACAACCTCTCATAGTAGTAAGATCTGCATACACTCTACCCTCCCTAGACTCTACTTGTGGAATTTCACTGGGTATGTTATTGTATACACTTGTGAAGTTCTTTTTTTTCATGGAGTTGTTTTCTTTGCAGGTTTATGTAATGCTACCTTATAATGATTTTGTCTTTCTACTTCCTGCTATTGCATTTTCTCAATCTATTCAATTGTGAGGTTCTTTATTCTTATGGGGTTGTTTTCTTAGTCAGTTTATGTAATGCTACTTAATAGAGATTATATTCTTTTTTTACTTCCTGCTATTGAATTTTCTCAATCTATGCAATTGTTAGGTTCTTTATTCTCATGGGGTCGTCTTCTTTGTGGGTTTGTGTAATGCTACTTAATAAAGATTGTATTTTTTCTTCTTCCTGCCGTTGAATTTTCTCAATATATACACTTGTGAGGTTCTTTATTCTCACGGGGTTGTTTTCTTTTTGGGTTTGTGTAATGCTACTTGATAAAGATTGTCTTTTCCTTCCTGCTATTGCATTTCGTCAATATGTACACTTGTGAGGTTCTTTATACTTTTGGGATTGTTTCCTTTGTGGCTTTATGTAATGTAACTTAATAAAGATTGGATTTTTTTTCTTCCTGTTATTGAATTTTCTCAATATATACAACTGTGAGGTTCTTCTTTATTCTTATGGGGTTGTTTTCTTTGTGGGTTTGTGTAATGCTATTGATAAAGATTGACTTTTTCTTCCTGCTGTTGCATTTTTCAATCTACACAATTGCGAGGTTCTTTATTCTTAAGAGTTTGTTTTCTTTTAGTTTGTGTGATGCTACTTGATAAAGATGTCCTTTTTAAAATCACTTTTATGACATGGAAACACACAACTGACTACCCTTTTGGTGCTCGCAAACCATACAAGAGAGGTAAAACGCACTAAGCAATCCCTTTGTGACGAGCTTAACCCAAAAGGCAAGGGGTTTCAAACTTGAGACTTCAATATGGAAATGCAAAGCCAAAACCATCTGAGTTTTCTTCATGCTATTGCATTTTCTCAAGCTATACAATTGTGAGGTTCTTTATTGTAATGGGGTTTTTTCTGGATTAATCAGGGAAAAAATTCTGTTATGGCTACTTGTACATCAGCTGTCTTTATGCCTCCTGAAACACGACGGTCACGTGGGGTATTGACTGTTCTTGGCAGTAGACTTTGCCCCTTGAAAATTCAAGATGAGAAGATTGGATATTTGGGCATTAACCAAAAGGTTACTTCAAGTTTGCCTCAATTCAAATGTTCAGCCAATTCCCACAGTGTCAACCAGTATCAAAACAAAGACCCTTTTCTAAATATACATCCTGAAATTTCTATGCTCAGAGGCGAAGGTAACAATACAACGACTACATCTAGACAGGAAAGCTCAGGTGGAAATGTCTGTGAGAGCTTGATGGATTCATCAAACTCGAACAATTTTAATGAGGCCAAAATCAAGGTGGTTGGTGTAGGAGGTGGTGGATCAAATGCAGTTAATCGCATGATTGAAAGCTCTATGAAGGGTGTAGAGTTTTGGATTGTGAACACTGATATTCAAGCAATGAGGATGTCACCTGTAATGCCTGAGCATCGACTGCCAATAGGTCAAGAACTCACAAGGGGACTCGGTGCAGGCGGTAATCCAGATATAGGGATGAATGCTGCCACTGAGAGCAAGCAGGCCATTGAGGAAGCAGTTTACGGCTCAGACATGGTTTTTGTAACTGTAAGTCAACCTATGTAATAACTTTATTGGAAAAAGAAGTTTTGTGTTATATGAAATATACTATATTCTTTCCTGTGTTTGTTTTCCCCTCTCATTTGTCAGAAACTTATATTTTGTATACTATTGTATAGCAACTTCTGATTTTACCTTCTTTTATGGTAAAACTAAGTAACTTTGTTCCGTAAGACACTGTTTTTTGTTTCATTGTGCAGAACGGTGAAGTGATTTTTCTAGTTATATTATCAGATTGAATTGGTCACATAACATGCCGAATTTTTATGATAAATGTAACTTTATGTGATGCAGTGCAGTTAAACTATACTCACTTACACCTGGAAACATTCTTCCTCCCACCCCCTTTTGTAAAGTTTCCATACTCTTTCCTCCGCCAGCAAAGACACTGAATACAATAGAGGATGACTGTTGGAGGAAAATACACCTTAAATGTGCCTCTAATAAATGACGTTCAGCATCCTTGGTGCTCATTAGAAAGATAGGTGTCACATGAGTCTGCACCATCCCTTGCATCTTCTTTGATATACTAACTTCAAAATGCTAACAATTTCCTGATACTACGAGCAACCTGAAGTATGTCTGTCCACCTATTGCCTTCATATTGCACAAGCTGAAAGGTTGATGAGAATCAGTGGAGGACATATTGTTTAATATAAAACACGAGTACCTTAATAGCCATCAACACTACCAAAATAAATTTGAAGAATCTATTAATGACTGTCAATAGCCGTTTTATATGTTTCTATGATTACAATTCTTTCAATAATTTTCTCAATATCTTTAACTTGTGACGTAGTACTTTTTTGTAGTTTCTAAAAAATGTAATTATACTAGATTTTTTCAAAGAGTCAGTATTAAAATTAACACAGAAAATTATATGCTTTTGCTGTCGTACTTCAAACCACATAATTCATTTAGGGACAGAGGGAGAATTATTTGTAGTATTATCTACTGAAGCAATGAAATGATATATCTAGTAACTTCAGTTTCCAATCACCTGCATAATTAGTATTCTCAGATTACATGGAGAAGGTTGATACCAAGCAAAAAGGATCATTAGGTGAAATGGAAGCAGGAGAGAATAAATTGTGTAATGCTTAGCTTTTAAAATTGATATCAGAGAACTGTTTCTGATTTATCTGATAGGAAACAAATAAGCGATATTTCATGAAGTAAGGATCTGGTTTACTGTATCATCCTTGCAAAGAGTTTTGATAACTTTCAATATAAAGCATGCTTAATTGGATGAGAGGCTATATTGGTACAAGTCTACAAGGGTAAACAGATGGTAACTAAAATGGTGCTTGTAGCACGGCTAGATCTTAGTATCAACAAAGTCTGATACCAAGGATTTGAACCTCAAATGATTTCTGGAAGTCACTGATAAGTTTCTTAATGTGAAAGAGACATTTTTTAGCATACTCATAAAAAAGATGTACCCGAAAAACGTAACTGAAATTTCTCCCTTGGCTTTTTGGTTCAAAGACTTTTTCAGAATGGCATCACTTTTTCAGATGTACCCAATCATCAGATGCTGCTATAAGTATCCAAGAAGGGCATCATAGAGTACTCCATAAAAAAGTAAAAGAAGTGTCATACCTACCTTCTTTCGAGATTGGTATCAGGACATTTTTGGGTTTATGGAGAGGGATCTAATCTTCTGATCTTTTGGTTTCCCTGCCATGCTTATCACCCTTGAGAAGGAGTCCTGCCCCCTTGATATGGTATAAATTTCATTCAATCAGTGTTGTCAAAGGTGTGCCTATAAAACACACTTAAGCCTGGAAGCGAGGCTCAAAATGTGTTGAGCGCTCTGCCTCGTGAATGTGTCCTTAGTGTCATCATCAAGGTTCTAAGGCATACTTTTTCTTGTCAACGAGCCTCTTATGAAGAGGTGACACTAAGCAATTCATATTTCACTTTATCTTTTTTTTTCCCTAATTTTTTTGTTCACATAATTGTTATTTATGCTTATAATTATTAGTCTTGGACTAAACATAGATATATATGTTTCTTCCTTTGTGCCATTTTCATTAAAGCCCACACTTTATTTGCGCTTTGCGCTTAAAGCCCCAACGGACTTTAGATCTTTTTTGCACTTTTTGCTTTTGATAACACTGCATTCAACACTAAGGATATATTTGCTTGAAAGTGCTGTCAAGCTAAATGTAGGATGATTACGTGTTGCTGTTTGTAAATTAAATTCCTCATATATCTAGACTTTCCGGAGGCTTTATTCTCACTTCCTGTTCCTTCCTCATGTGTGGGCTCCTACATTTTATGTACAGGCTGGAATGGGTGGAGGAACAGGGACTGGTGCGGCTCCTATAATTGCAGGAGCTGCCAAATCAATGGGTATCTTAACTGTCGGTATTGTTACAACCCCCTTTTCTTTTGAGGGACGAAGAAGAGCAGTTCAAGCCCAAGAAGGAATTGCAGCTTTGAGAGAAAATGTTGATACTCTAATTGTCATTCCAAATGACAAATTATTGACAGCTGTTTCTCCATCTACCCCTGTAACTGAAGCTTTTAATCTGGCTGATGATATTCTTCGGCAAGGAGTTCGTGGTATTTCTGATATAATTACGGTAAGTTTGTTGGGCACAGTCTTGTCTTTCATTTTCTGTTTTCTGCTTGCGTAGTGCCAAGGATCCTAAGTAAGCATTTGCCTGATAATGCTTTACGTCTAGGATCCTGCTTTTAAATGCATCACCTGGATGTGTTATGTTTTTTTTATGTTTTGAAGGGAAATCATAAGCTATTCACAAAATGAAGTATAAATATCTGTATATCCCTGCACCTAGTTTAAAGCAAAAGATGTATAACAACAACATGCCCGGTATAATGCCACAATCGGGGTCCAGGGAGGTTGGTGTATACGCAGCCTTATCCCTACCTTGTGAAGATAGAGAGGATGTCTTCGATAGACCTTCGGCTCAAGTAATGATATGGTAAAAATCATAGCAATAAATCTTAACAATGCAATAGAAAGTTAGGACTGAGCTTAATGGTGTTTAAGCAGCATAGGAGAAATAAGAACTAAGAATTGCTTGTGCTATCCAGGTGTTGCTAATCTAAGGATTTGTATCGAAATGGATTAGGTGTTAAAAGTCATTCCTTGTGTATTTCGGATGGAATATATAAAATTCATATGTAATTTTTATGGAATAATTTAGTTATCGGTCTAAAGTGGGGGAGCACAATATTATGTGAGTTGTAATGTATGCACTATGTGAATTTAGTGTTACTGGGCATACAGTTGCCGATATTACTTAGGAAAATCTTGAAAATAATACTGAAAGTGATGAAGATGATGCCTAAAAAGGGAAGTAATTAGTTTAACAACTTTAATTAAGCTAGTCAAGTTTAAAAAGTAACAACAAATGTAACTAATTAGAGGTGTGAAATCATCTTGTTAGGTTTTGATTGAGCTGGATTTGTCGAGATCTTTTTCTTGAATCACATTAGGAGAAAATGATGTAAATATAACTTTAAGGGGGTGTCAGTCGATGAAGCCTGGCTCACAAATGATGGTTGCCCTTGTCTCTTTTTAGTGTTATTAACCTTGGTATTAGTAAGTGGAAAGGGTAATTCCTGCATACTCAGACCCACCCATTTTCTAGCACTCATATGGTACGTCATTAATAATGTAAAACGATGGTACATTTTCTTTAAATTAAAAAAAAAAAGGTAAAATGACTCCTTGTCTATCACAACATGCTTCGGAATCATACCATATGATCCTCGTACTATTGCAAAAGCAAATGAGGATAAGTACTCATATCACTCACCTAAGAAGGTGTTATGCTCCGAGCCTACACCCTGGACGTGGTCGGCACTCGGAAACCATTTCTGGTCCCAAGCGAACCACTTGACCCGGCTACTTACTCAGCGGAAGACTTAATAATGATGGAAAAAGTCATAAAAGCGACAAAGATAAGCTAAAACAGTCTGCATAACTAAATAAGAAAGCTTTTTAAGCAATGTCTAAATAACTGGAAATTGAACTGCTAAGCACCTGATCTATGGAACCTCTACTAATACTGTCTGAAAGGACTACTGAGACAGGTCCCAAGTAGCCAAAACTAGAAATAAAACTGAAAAGAAATCTCATGAATCAAAGGAGCCTCGGACTGAGAAGAGGCATCACCAATAAGCTGATAGCTGGCAGGTTCTCAACGAAGCGGCTGCTAAGGAACTTTGTCACCTGTATCTACATCATAAAATGATGCAGGTCCTAAGGACGTCAGTACGTGGAATGTACGGTATGTAAGATGACCAAAACATCTAAACAGTATATCATAATGCTTCTCAAAAGACATGAACATAATTCATAATTAAATAGCAATAATCGTAAAGGGTGGTATTCTGAAAATAACATGCTGAAAACTGATATGAAAAACTTAGTTTCTTAGCTTGGGGAGTTTCTCTAACCGACAACCACCACTATGAGCTTCGTGGTGATACAGCGTCTTGCCCACGCTGCCAGAGCCGTCCCGTACTTTGCCGGGGTAGGGGACGAATAACTAGGGGAGTGGATCCATCCCAAAATTGGGTCATCTCAGTGGCTAATGAGGAAGGTACTGTAGTACAATCTTATCCTATGCTGGCTACATAGTTTATGAGTTCGAGTAATTTATTCCACTCTCACCCATATTGGTGCTCAATACTACTCCCAAAATATTCTATATAGCTCATACTTAGTGATCGTAAATTCTTGAAATCTGGCTTTTTTGGGGACTTAGCCCAACTTACTACATAGCTTTCTCATAAAACTAGAATCAACTCAGTGACTCAAAACATGCTAAATTCTTGGCTAATATGTGAAAATGTATCTTTAAAATGCACTTCTTGAACTTAGCTTTAAAGGTACTCAACTAATCTTTTCTTTTCTTGAAATAGCATCAAGATTTTCCAAGAAAATCAACAATAACGAATCTTGATCATAATTGAATATAAACTTAACAATAATTCTTGAATTGGATGTTATAGAGACCAACAATCATGATATTCATCAAGAATCTATGAAATTTGACCTACTTTACAAAGTTACAGGAATTTTAGTATCAATCAATGCTTGCAAGTTCATGGATTAAGTCTAGCTTCTATTTCTAAAGATGTTGTCAAAATAATACTTTTTAGGTGACCTTACATATTTTTGGAATGACTTCTTGGAAGATTGGAAGAATAATCTTAAATGTTTTAATGTTCTTGAATTCTACACTTGAAATTCCGGGAAGGGTTTCTTGCTTTTAACGTATGAATGAAGAAAATAATGTTTTTCTGAACTTAAATCGTCTTAAAACTGACTTGGTTTAGGATATGGGGTGTGGAAAAAGTCGGAATTACCCCTCCCCTTTAAAAACCGAAATCTGCCCAGCTCCTACACTAGTGCGCGATGCGCACTAGTGCTTTTTAGCACTTTTTCGCTAATTTTCGTATTTCGTCAAATTTCTGAGAAAAATCAAAGTGTGGTTCCGTGTCCACTCCGTGTCGCGGAAACTCCACTATTTTAAGCTCACTTGGACAAAAATAATTCGCGTTTTTTCAAGTTTTTGCCGAGTCGAGACCATTTTCCAACTCAATTTTACGCACTGATCGCAAATCCGGTCTCGGATTTGGAAAAGGAGCAAGGGAAGATGCGTTACGCATAAGGTCAAATTTTAGGGGTATTTTAGTCATTTCACGAGGTGTTACAGGAGGATAACTCTATGTATTCTACATGTATTCATCTTAACTTAAATCCATCTGAACTTATGGACCTTAATGTAGCAGATACATGTCAATTTTTTATATTTGGTACATTCCTTCCTTCTACATTAATTGGATTTTCTTTCCACACTGCATTCTTCTGCTAAGTGGGTGAATATCTGGGCCTGTATTTATTTATTCATGATATATCTGGCATGTATTGCAGATTCCTGGGCTAGTGAATGTGGATTTTGCCGATGTGCGTGCTATTATGGCTAATGCTGGGTCTTCTTTAATGGGAATTGGAACTGCTACGGGTAAGTTCACAAAGCCATTTTGATTGTTGCTATCCTTTTAATTCATAATGTCATGTGATTTAAAAGTCTCTATGTGATGTGATGATGTGACCTAATAAGGCACACATACAACCTACACAACTAAATCATTGTTTATGCGCTTAAAACCTCACAAGACATAAAATAAAAATATCAATGTATTGTGACTGATAAAAGAGTGTATGCAACCTCACCCAAGGGAGTCGCCTTGAGGTCTCAGGTTCAATTCTTAGCGGAGGCAAAAGCAATAAGTTATTCCTTCCCATCTGTGCAATTCTTCGTGGATGGAGTTACCAATGTATTTGTGCCGGTGGGAAATAGTCGAGATGCACACAACCTGGTGCAGTTACTATGGTCATCACAAAAAACGGACATATGCAGCTGGCAGAATTTATTCATATTGTCTAAATTATTGTGCTTTTACATATAAAAGTTATCCACCTGTTGACTAAAATATTGTATTATGTGAAAGTCTAGTGTAATATATGAGGTGTACTTGTGCTTGTTGATGGCGCGACATATTTTTGCTTAGTGCCATTTTTCTAGTGTAAAAGTGCAGCCCTTGACATATTTTAAGGTTTACAAGAATTGTGACAATCCAAACTGAAATAACAAATAAGCTCCAGATTAATTTCCCGAGATGTTTTTGAGGTGTGTCCTTTTTTCGTCTATATAGACTTATTGAAATGTGGAGTTGAGGCGAAATGACAGTCATATTCAGTAGATAGAATATTTTGCATTTTAAGGAATTTCATTTAATAACAAAGAGAACTAGCTGCTGCAAATAACCGGAACAAATTTGTATGATATTTCAGATTGCAATGGTAAAAAAAGGAAATGTGGATCTATTCAGTCATAAATGCTGCAGTATGGATCTAGGCAGTCATAAATGCTACAGACTACATAAAAGTGGGGTGGGGGCATTCTTAAGATCTCAAATAGTGTCCCGTGTCGGTCAGTATAAGTAGATTTGAGATAGCGATCCGCGATAGGGTTACGGCAAATTGATTAATCTGATGATGCAGCAAATGGAGGAACAGCGATCCAAAGATGTGCAGCGATCTGAAGATGTCCAGCAATCCAAAGATGTGCAGCGATCTGAAGATGTGCAGCGATCCAAAGATGTGCAGCGATCTGAAGACGTGCAGCGTTCTGGAGATGTTTCCGACTGCCGATGTGGGATTTGTGGTGCCACTCGCCCCTTCGTCCTCCACTTTCTCCCCTTCAGAGGTCTCCATTGCTATCTTTGCACCGCCTGCGTGCTGGACTCCCACCCTGGTTCCTTCTGTCCCATCTGCTTTGAAGTCTTCCTCCATGGCCATCCTCCCCCTCACCTCCATCTCCGATGTTCAAAATGCCCCTCTATCTCACACCTCTCTTGTGTGCCCAATGCTGCTTCTTCCTCGCCTAGTTACTTGTGCCCTCCTTGTGCTAACCCTAATTTCACCTACTTCTATGTCACTCCCAATCCTGCTAATAACACCATTAAAATGAATCTCCATTTGGCTAAACAGTTGGTTGCGGCTGCTGCCATTGCTCGTGAGTCTACCCGCAATGTCGCTGTTCTGGCCAGGATTAACGCCGACATAAAGGCCCAGGAAGCTCGGGTAGCTAAGGCCGAAGCTGCCCAAGCTTTGAAGAGGTTAAGGAATCTGTTGGACAACCAAGGTCATTAGTTTGGTTCTAAATTCTTGTCCTCACTTGTTTCTGATAGTCCAGGTGACGATATAGGGGCAAACAAAATAAATGAAGCATAAGGATGATCCTTTCAATCTTTAGATGCAGATGATTGTGATGATACCTTTGATGATTAGCTTAAGTAGTTGCAATTCTAAAACAATGTTAAGGTTTTTCTTTTTTCTTCTTCTGTTGTGTGGCTGCTAGCATCTTGCAACTTGACTTTATTTGTGAATGCTTGGCTATTTCAGGGGCTGCTTTTTGGCAAATAGAGGAATTGGAATTATTCAATCAAGTCTATCTAGCTTACTGTTAATGCCTCTCTTTCGTTTTACATTTTCAATATTGAGTTTTAGTGTAATCTTTGATTTCAATGTGGTATGCTCAAATTATATCTTTTCTATTGTTGGAGTTCTCTTTGGCACATCTTGGGTCTACTATCCTAATTAGTGGAAAGATTGACGATGTTACACATCATACTGGTGTAGGGTGGATGAAATGGGGAGCTCACAATTGGACTTGTGTTATAAGAAGATGAACTAAAAGCCAAGTTCTTCGAAAAATGGTGGTTAGACCAACTATGTTTGTATGGGCCAGAGTGTTGACCAGTCAAGAGCTCTCATGTTCAGAAGGTGAAAATTGTGGAAATAAAAATACTGAGATGGCTGTGTGGGCTTACTTGGAGAGATAAGATTAGAATTTGAGATATCTTGGTCAAGGTGGGAGTAGCATTGGTGGTGGAAAGCGAGACTGAGATGATTTGTGATATGAAGAGGAGATGCATGGATTCCCCTAGGTAGAGGTGTAAGAGGTTGAATATAGATGGTTTTAGGAAAGGTAGAAATAGGCCAAATATTTTTCGGGAGAAGTGATAAGACCGGACATGTCTCAGCTTTAGCTTTAACTGACTGAGATAACCTTAGATGGGACTTAAGAAGCTATGAAGGACTTAGATTAGAATATAAAACTAATAGGTACTTGAGTGTTGTCTCACTTACCCTTCCATACTAGTAGTTGTAGCATCCCTCTAGTAGTTTCTTGTTATTCAGTATCTATTACTGTTTATTATTTCTTGTACTTCGATTATAGTATTATTTTGTTGTAGATACTATTTTTCTTTTTTAAAGTGTCATACTATCTTTAGTATTTTGTCGTGGCTTCATGACTTCTAGTGTTTCTTTTCCCTAACTACTTTGTTATAATTTTTTCTTGAGCCGAGGGTCTATTGGAAGCAACCTCTCTACCTCCCAAGATAGGGGTAAGATCTGCATATACACCATCCTCACCGGATCCCACTTGTAGGATTATAGTGGGTATACTATTGTCTTTAAGTAACAAAGAACTCTTTTATTTTTGTTTTGAACTTGGTGGGTAATGGACCCACCCTTCTAAGTTTCTCTCTTAAAAACCAAAATTTGATTTGGTCCAAGAAAAGTCTCATTTCTAGTTCGGTTTTTTACATCTCTTTTGTAGAAATTGGATTTATTGGTGGTAAATTTTGTGCAAATTATACTCTAAAAAAGGAATAAGTCGTGCTAACTATTGTGATATTTAACTTACAAATCATGCATGCTTTTTCTTATTACCTTGGGGTCAAAGCCAGCTTTTGTACCTCAACTATTTCCACAGGGTACTTGCTAAGTCCCACCAACATCGGTACTGGTAATAGAGGTAATATAGAGTATAAACATTAGGGAGATCATAAAGGTAACATGGAACCAATATAAAGACTAAAGTTATGCGTGGTAGATCTACTATAGATGCTATAATATTTTTATTAAGAAGATCAATGGAAGTTTTAGGAGAGGATGAATGATCTCCACATCGAGATAATGGTAGGGGTTGCGTACATTATATCTTCCCCGATCCTACGTAGTGGGATCTCCTGAGTTGTTGTTGTTGATGAATGATCTCCACATTATTGACTATAGAAAAATCTTTTGGAGGTTTTGGGAAGATAGGTCTCTAGTATCATATATAAAATTACCATAACTGATACTTAGGGAAAACTGATCAGAAGTGTGCAAATAGTGAAGGAGATACAAAAGATTTTTGCCATCATAATAGGTTTATACTAGTGCCAGCAAAATTTATCGACTTTTTGATAACCTTCCCACGTTTAAGCGAGTTGGGTGAAATAATAAAACTGGTAAAATATGGGTTCAACCCATTTTTATACCATACTAAAATGGGTACGTTAATGGTCGATTGCCGTTCAAGTATGGGTTGCCTTAGGTCAGCTTTCATTTGCCACTCACAATAGCCACAACTTTGAAATATGGAAAATAAGCAATCATCTACTATTTAAATAGATTTTGCTTTCTAGACTTGAAGTAAAGACTTCAATAGATACGATTTCCTTGCCAGTATTAACATTATATGCTCTTATTTTTATAGAAACAAATTATCCCAAACTAGATGTTATGTCTAAATGTATACAAAGTTAACTAGATTTGTAGAAACAACAAATAAATATGTATTTACTCACCTACACTAACACACACACACATCAAATACCAGATATCATCAAGTCACGGTATTACTAAATTTTAAAAGAAACATCATGGTAGTTATATAACATTATCAACAAGACAAACAATTTTACTCAATATTATTTTAGTTTACTTTAAATGTTTGTGAAGGGCTGAGGGTTTTAGGAAACAGCCTCTCTACTTCTATGAGGTAGCGGTAAGGTCTGCGTACAATCTACCCTCCCCGGACCCCACTTGTGGGATTGCACTGGGTATGTTGTTGTTGTTGTTGTTGTAAATGTTTGTGAAGGAAACACGTTTTACACGGGAAATATGGTTATGTGACTGAGCAAATTGTCTCAAGTTCTTGAATTATTCTAAGAAGATTAAAAAATATACTATTGTGATATAACAAAAGTGGTTATCTAGTATCACAAATACATTAGTTACAAATTATCAAACATCAACAACACACCCAATGGAATCCCACATACTATATAATATGGGTTTTACCCATTTGCAACCTGCCCATTAAACCCAATCCACTTTTTACCAGCATGAAGTATGGGTAGGTGGGGTATTGACCCATATTTGCTTAACCCATTTTCAAACTGCCCAAATTTGACCCGACCCAACCCGTCAATTTGGCACCACTAGTTTATTCCAATAATCTTCCTTAAGCTCACTATCCTAGTTATGGTTGAGCTAACCAATAAAATGAATGAAAGGGAGAGTGAAATCAACAAGGATCATGGTGCCTCTGTGCAGACAATTGAGATCTTTAGGTTCAGTGTGTTTTTGCTAAAACAAACATTTTCAAACTGAAACACCAGGGGGGGCGTGGGAAACTTTGGGCCTTCATGGAGGGAGAACGGGGTTCAATGTTCATGGCTGAAGGTGGTGAGGGCGTTATAGCCTTCCATACTAATATGCTATGAAGAGAAATCTAAGCAAACATCCAAAAAAAAGGAGGGCCTGATGCAGTAAGCTTCCTCTATGCATGGGGTCTGGGGAAGGGATGGATCATATGGCAACAACTTTACCTATACGCTAAGGCTCTGCTTCAATCTAAGCAGACATCTCATCAATGTAAATAGTTGCTTATAGAAATTTCTGATAGTGAACCCATCTAGAAGAGTTCCCTCATGATTCTTTAGAATTTTCTTTAAAAAATTGAATGTAATCTAAAAAGTAACACCTTTATCTACTGATATTTCCTTTTGGGAAATTGGAAAAACAAAATTCTTTGGACTGAACCCATCTAACATATTTCTGTGAGTTTCCTCCTATTATTGGATGCTATTTGGCTGCAGATTTAAGATTTCTTTCAACTCAGTCACTTGTTGACAATAGTGATTGATGGCCCATTTCTTGCTGGACCCCTTCTTACTTCTGGCTTTTCTTCCTGTGGAAAGTAGAAACTACATGCATTTTCTGCCTTGTTTTGGCTATTTGAAAATATTTCTTGTCCAATGTACCACAATAACATCCCCTGTGTATCCCCACAAAATGGGATCTGGGGGGAGGATAGAGTGTACGCGCAGACCTTATCCCTATCTTAGAAGTAGAGAAGTTGTTTTCGATAGAACCCTCACTCAAGGAAAAACAGTCCAAAGCAGTCCAGAAAAGAAGAGAGGGAAATATAAGAAACAATAGATAATAACAAAAACAACATATAGTAACAAAATTACAACAAAACAATATGATAGTCGAGGTATAAAGAATCAACAGATAGCATCATCAATCGAAGGACAAGAAACTATGGGAGCAATGCTACTGCTACTAATAAAGGACAACATAATGATGCATTGCTACCTACTACCCTCCAACCCTAATACGTGACCTCCACCTCCAACATGACAATGCATTGCTACCTACTATTCGTCCACCCTAATACGTGACCTCCACCCCCTTCTATCTAAGGTCATGTCCAATGTGAAGAAACTAAATCTCATCTGTAGTTCCAGCAAGTTCGCATGCAAAATATGCATTTCAAGATTTCAGATATGTATATCGTCCATGTATGGTTTTGGGCATCTCCTAAGAAGTTTTTTTTTTTGTGAGAATGGATTGATACTTGCTGCTGGTACTGATTAGTCGAGAAGAAAATTGATGTTGTTCGTTAATATTACAGGAAAGACCAGAGCCAGAGATGCAGCATTGAACGCCATTCAATCTCCTCTGCTGGACATCGGAATAGAGAGGGCCACTGGAATTGTGTGGAATATAACTGGTGGCAGTGATCTAACATTATTTGAGGTAGCCAACTATTTTTTCTTTGCTCATACACTCATTAATCATCCTTGGGATGCACCTCTTGTTGACTGAAAAAGGCTGACATATATTACATAATGTGGAAAAGATTTCAGCAGTAAAAGCTGTTGACTGAAAATGGCAGACATATATTACAGTGTAGAAAAGATTTCAGCAGTAAAAGCCTTTTACTTTTGTCAGTGTAGAGTTTTTTCTGTTGAAGATAGCATGTATGAATGTGTGATATGATTGTTTCTTACGAAGACATATAAGAGAGACATTATCTTAAGGCACATGAGGGTTGTAAGAAGATCAAATGACCTATGCTTCTTGTCCATCCTGCTCACTTACCTGCTGCTTCTCAGCATTTATGCACGCCAGTGTTGTCAATTTAAGCGCGCTTAAGCCCTGAAGCAACCCGTAAAACATGTTGAACGTTTTGCCTTGGACATGACCACACCTTTGTCAAGTTAGAGTTCCAAACTTTTCTAGATAATTTTTGGAACCTTCGGCCCTTAAGTTAGACCCTGAAAGGGATGCGAAGATTATAAGTTGTCATCCAATTTAATGAAGCTTCAAAACCAAAATAAAATTGCCAGAAGTTAAAAATAAGCTGTAATGTTAAATGTGTAGACATCCTATGAGAATCACAGCTTTTAAACAAACCTTTTAAATGCTTTTCATGCTCTCTAGGTAAAAATATATCTTGAAATTCGTTATCTTATTTTAGATAGTGACAAATGTAAGCGATGCAGTCTTTATACCTTGATTATTTTAGTGATACCATGAGTTTTATTTTGTGAGATAGTTGAAATATGTAGTTTATAGTTATTGTTTTTTGTGGCGTATTTAATCCATGACCAGAATTACATACAAATATAAAATATCTGTACTAGTGGATTTATGCTCTGATTTTCAAAGTGTCTCCCTGTCCGATCATCTCATGTACCCAGCATGGGTGTCCTTGGCCATGTCGCATAACTCAGCAGTGATGATCACTGTTTTCTTAAATTCGGACTAGACACCATGTATCATCATTACGTCATTTTGGTGGAAATTGTGCCATATTTTCTCTATTATTAGTTCAAAGCCTTTCCTGACCTCCAAGTTTGCGGAAAGTTTTATTGTTTTTTGTTAGTATGATAAAATACTTTCATGTATGCATTTGGTATTTTATGTTTGTGAGCATTGCCAGACAATGCTAATTCCTGACTTGTCTGATTCGCGAAGTCAGCTCTCATACCCTTGCCTGTCCTCTTTGCACTTTTTTAGGTAAATGCTGCTGCAGAGGTTATATATGACCTTGTGGATCCTAGTGCTAACCTCATTTTTGGGGCGGTGATAGACCCATCAATAAGTGGGCAGGTATGTTCGTAAATATCACTAGGTTACAGTATTCCTTTGTTGACATGATTCTTTACTGATATCGACATGCGCTGAGGCTAAAACGTGTTGACTGACTCCAAAGCTTCTTATTAAACAGTTGAAAGATTGAACAGTTAAGTTTACTGCATTATATAATATAGAGTTACTTGTCAAAAACACACCTGAGTATCACTTTTTTGCGAGTTTCATGCCTAAACTATCCGGTGTTTGCGTTGCGTTTCCTACCTGAACTTATCACCAACTATTTATAAAGACACAAGGGAGTGGTAAGACTGCATACACATCACCCTCCCCAAACCCCACTTGTGGGACTTCCGTGGGTATGTTGTTTTTGTATCTAGTTAGGATTAAGGCTTAGTCGTTTTTACAATTGGATTAAGTTTGATGTTTGCCAAGATTCATTTTTCTTCCCCTGGCTTGAGGTTTGTTTTTAGTGTAGGGATAAGGTGAGACTTAAAGAACTCCTAGTTGTTGAGATCTCTGATTTATCTCAATGACGTTGAGGCATAGAAGATCAATTGAACTCCTGACGAATTTATGTTTTACTTCATGGTCAATCTCATAGTTATCCACGTGATGCAGGTCAGTATAACTCTAATTGCCACTGGTTTCAAGCGCCAAGAAGAAAGTGATATGAGGCCTCTCCAGGTATTCCTCTCTTCCTCCCTCTCCCTTCACATCTATGCCTACATGTGGAAAAGCTTTGGTTTTGGCAATCATCTTGTGATATATGTTCCACGGTGTTCGACTACAGGGAAACCAACTAGCGCAGGGAGATGCTTCACTTGGTACTAACAGACGGCCTGCATCCTTTTTGGAAGGTGGGTCAGTGGAAATTCCCGAGTTCCTCAGGAAAAAAGGGCGATTGCGCTATCCAAGAGCTTAAGTTAGTCCTTCTTTTTCCATCAAAGTGATACAATGCATTACATACATGATCTTGGCTGTGCATCAAATATCAAGTAAAAAATTCTCCTGGAAAAGCATTGTTCATCTCGTTTTTCTTAATAATACTGTCGTAGTGCCTATACATGTTAGTTTGCTAGTGAGTGAAATAAGCTGGAGATGCTATCAGAAGTAGACATTAGAAGTACAATCAGTCTGGCTTTACCTTGTTATCTGTAAAGTGTTGCTATTTCGTAAATATCCAGAGACGAAATCGTGCACATATATGTGATTTAGGATCAGTTTGGAACTTGTTCATCAGCTAACACCTGGTGCGAGTAAGTATTTACCTGTTCTATATAGTACCTTTCTGCAAATAGAATGTTGAGATACTGACTCTTCTGTTCACTGCTGCAAGTGAACGTAGTAGTGTTGGTATCGGTATCAATGCCTCCCCCCTCACCCCCTCCAAGTATATAGCTGCTTGTCGTTCCAGCCCAGTTTCAACTATGCATTTCTCAGAGCGAAAAAGAAGAATTGCTTGACGTTGCATGTTGTAACATGAAATGATTAGCAAATGATTTCGTGGAGCCTTGTTTGTTGAGGGTTTATCAGAAACCATCTCTCTAACTCATACAAGGTAGTGACAAGATCTTCTTCACACAATATCCTTTTCGGACCTTATTTGTGGAATCACATTAGGTATGTTATCGTTCTTGTATAATGAAGTCTTGTTTATGGGAAAACATTAGACCAAAATATTCGGAGAACTCTTCTGTCAAATTCAAAATTTCTTCTTACTTTGAATAGATCGTCGAGTCAAAGGGTGATCCAAAATCCATTTATTGTCAGCATCATATCTACAGTTAGCTCATTCATCTAATTTGAAGTTCTAGCTTCAAATTAAGGTTATGATTGTTTATCGATAGTATCACTAGCATTAAAATTGTCATCATCATCAATATCAGTGCAATTGAGAAGTTTATTCGTATTCAACGTATCTATTCAATTCTAGTCATAAGATATCTATTGAAATTATCGTTGGAATTGAGGTCTTATTCAAAGCAAAAAGATTTCAAATACTTGAATCGACTTCGCGGTCTATATATTCTTTTCTCCATATCAATAATCTAGACTTACTAACTTTTAACTCTTTTAAGTAACTAGATTATGTAATAATTTTACTATCAAGAGACCAAAACTTAAACTTTTTAAGTACTAAATCAAAATAGAAAAAATGAAAAAGAATTTATTGACATGACAATACAAACTTATTCTTATATGTACATACATATACACATAGAGATGTGTCAATATGATTTGTAGCGAATGGCTTAGGATCTTTTCATCTTTAATTAAAGATTTCGAGTTTGAGCATTTCAGATACAAACTTATGCTTATACGTACATATATACATACATGTGTCCGTATGAGTTGTAACAGATGATTTAGGATCTCTTTCACCTTTAATTAAAGGTTTTGAGTTTGAATATTTCAGAGTGAAAATAATTCTATTAGTTAGGTATGAATTTTGTAATATTCTAATTTAGATCAAATTTCAATGCCAAATACGAAAATATAGATTCTAAAAAGTTATAAATATGATTTGACACATTGATAATTGGCCCACAATTGTGGACAAGCCCATGTGGGATGAATCCTAATGCAATGACTTGACAAAGAAAAGTGGTGACCCTCACATAAAACCAAAAAAAAATAAAAATAAAAATAAAGAGAGGGAAAAAAAAAGGAATTTATGCAAAGGTGGTTATTCTTCGTAAAGAATTATGGTGACATGATAAATATTTTTTTAAATTTTCGTTATAAATTTCGAGTTTAAGTTCTAAGTGAAATCTTAAAATGTTTTGATCATTAACGAATAACAACCAGATAATTTAAAATTCTCTTTACATCTCTTTTGATTTCTAGAAACATTAAAAATAATAATAATAATAATTGTCTTCCATGACAAGAATTTTGTTTTTTAAGGTACAAAAATAATTATT